>CAIGRQ010144858.1:0-18591 GCA_903798375.1 Fraxinus sp. D2006-0159
TAATTTCTTCCTCAATGCTTATAAATTGTCTTCAAATTGACAGTCAGCAAAACGCGTTATAAAACATCACATGTTATGGCCTAAGATATTTTATAAGAAATGGGAAGCACCGTGTTCTCAATAGTAATAGTTTAGAAATTAATTTGATGTGCCTAATAACCAATTGTGTTAAACTATTTGTCGGCATCCCAATCAACATTTATCAAGTTTGGGATGTAGACTCATTAGTATTAACAAAACACATCGCTTGATAACATAATCATCGAGAACTTCTTTTGGCAATTCTTGAAGCATGAGGGGCATGTTTATTACAACGCTCAGTAGATTCGACCATATAAATTTTTTTCTTAAGGTTTTGTCTAAAGTGAGTTAATTAACTATCTAGAAATATATCACAAAGATGCAAATATACGTGAACGCACACACCTCTTGGAGTGGGTAGGGGTGAAGCGGGGTGTATACCTTCCAAAAAATTCATGGGACTGAAACGTTTCCTAAAGGGCGGATCATTGCTATGTAAGACTCGTTACACCCTACAGGATCCATCTAAAAGCCACGTGGGCAAATGAACTTCATGTGAGCAAATGTCAGTATGCTACGTGTTCGAGGCTCGCCTATGGTCTTCACCCACCTAGGAAGAACCAAATTACGTGCATCGTCCCATGAAGTAATATGTCATCCCTTACGTTCTTCATAGTAATATGTGGTAGAGTCAATTCTTGCATTGAACCCCTATCCAGATGGTGTGGCGAGGCCCTAATGGACCTAGTGAACCGGCGCCTCCAACCGAAACCTGAACCTTTGTCGTAGTAAAAGGGTCTATAAATATGGAGATAATGGTTATATGGGAATAAACTTTATAAGAAAACTGCAACATCAATCCCTAAAACTCTGCCCTATCAACTCCTTAAAAATGAAAATAAGAAGAGGAACTCAATGATGTTGGAGAAGAGAGATATTTGGTGAATTGAAGAATATTTGCTAATATTGAAGAAAATATTATGGCATGATTTGGAGAATATTGGTTGATGATAATTGGAATGTTTTCATTACTTGTTACATTCTTTCCGAGATTGTCTCCTTCATAATAAGGCAATCTTGTTGTAATATGAATATATATATGTATCATTGTAACACTTCGGGTATAAGTGAATATAATATTCTCTCTTCTCCCGTAGATGTAGGTTTGCCACTGGTGCCGAATCACGTAATTCTTTGTGTTCTTTCTTATATATTTTATTGAATTCTTCATGGTATCAGAGAGGATGTATTGATCCGGCCAACAGTTTGAAAATTTGGAAAAAGGAAAGCAGATTCAGTTTTTTCAGTTTTGCGCGACCTCCACGAAAACGGCTGTATCTTTCAAACCGTAACTCTGAATTGTGCAAGGTCGGTTCCGTTGGATTCGTACCTTCAGTTTCGAAGTTTCTTTTTAGTTTGTATCTGAGTTTACAATGATTGAGAAAGCTAATAATCCATCTATAATGATGGAGAATGATGTTAACCCTGGATGGAAGTTATCTACCGTTCTCTTGAATGGTATAAATTACATACCATGGTCAAGAGCCGTGACGTTATCTCTTGGTGGAAAGAAAAAGTTGAGAAGAAAAAGTTGAGTTTTATCAATGGTACTTCTACTTGTCCAGATGCTATAGATCCAAAGTATAAAGGGTGGATTTCGAATGATCAACTCGTTAGGTCTTGGCTTCTAAATTCAATGGAAGCACATATTGCTGAAATCTTTGCCTTTTCAGATTCAGCAGAAGAATTGTGGAATTCGGTTGAAGAGCTTTACGAAAATCAAAACAACGCTGCTAAAATCTTTAAGTTGAAAAGGGAAATCGATGCTGCTGAACAAGGGGATAAGACATTCATTGAGCATCTTGGTTATCTTAAGAGGAAGTGGGACGAATTGAGCATGTATCACTCACATACAACCGATGCAAAAACCTTGTTGAACAGGGCTGAAGAAGATAAAATATTTTCTTTGTCGAATAGTTTGAAGTCGGAGTATGAGAATCTTAAAAGTCATATACTTATGAGTTCTACTCTGCCAACCTTCTCTAGTGTGTGTGCAACTGTGCAGCGTGAAGAAACTCGAAAAAAGACTATGAGTTTTGAACCGAAACATATATCTAAGTCGACTGCTCTTATTATAAAAAGAGATGTGAAAAGGAAAAGCTTTCAGAACAAGGGAAGATGGGAAGCTCCAAAATGTGATCACTGTCACATGCTAGGTCACTCTAAGAATCGTTGTTGGGACCTTCACCCTCATCTCAAGCCATCCACTATGAAAGGAGGAAGCAGGGAAGTTGCTGCTATTGCTGGCACTACCATCTCATTGAATCAATTGACTCAAATGCTCCAACAATTTGATCATCCTAGCCATCCTAGTCCGAAAGAATCTACTTCTTCTACCAATACTCATGTCTCTGGTAACCTCGAAGCTTACTTCTCTTCGTGTACATCTAAACATTTGAATACTTGGATTGTTGACTTGGGTTCCACTAATCATATGACAAATGATGCAACATATTTAAGTAATTTCTCAAAATAATCATCAAAACATGATGTTTCAGTTGCTAATGGTACCTCAATTCCTGTTTGTGGGTCTAGAAAAATTAATCTTTTTCCTGGTCTTCCTAGTACAGATGCAGTTGTTATTCCTTCGTTTCCAACTCAAATTTTTTCTTTTGAAAAAATAATTAACTCCTTCAATTGCGATGTTATTTTTTCTCCTAATGATGTTGTGTTTCAGGATCGAACTTCGGGGAAGAAGATTGGTAAAGGTGACTACTCACATGGACTTTATCTCTTCAAACCATCGACATCACTTCTCTTAATAGTGCTATGCTAGAAAATCATATCGTACATCAAAGATTTGGGCATCCTTCTAGTCGTGTATTATCTTTTTTATTTCCATCTTTGTCTTTTGGGACACATGTTTGTGATGTTTGTCAATTTTCCAAACAAGTTTGTCTACCATTTAAAAAATCTTCATTTATGTCTATTAAACCTTTTGAGTTAATTCATTCTCTTTTATGGGGCCCATGTTAAATTGATTCATATGATAATAAATTTATGAAACACAACAAATAAGATGATTATTCTCGTGCTACTTGGATCTATTTATTGAAATCTAAGAATGAAGTTTACCCTATTTTCAAGGATTTTCATAGCATGGTGGCCACTCAATTTGATAGCATAATAAAGATTTTTCGTTCAGATAATGGGACTAAATTTGCAAAGGGTCCCCTTCCTGCATTTCTTCACAATGAAGGCATTATACATCAGACCAGTTGTGTTGGTACGCCCCCAACAAAATGGAGTAGCCAAAAGAAAAAAATCGACATATTTTGGAGACTACAAGAGCTATCATGCTTCAAATGAATATTCCAAAGAAATTTTGGTCACATGGAGTTCTACAGCTGTGTACTTGATAAATAGGCTTCCAAGTCGTGTAATCAATTTTCAGTCATCGTTGGAAGTCTTAAAAGGGAAAAAGCCTTATGTGTCTCACCTTCGAGTATTTGGTTGTGTTTGTTATGTGCACTACCAGAGCTTGCATCATGATAAATTTGATCCATGTTCCATCTGATGCATTTTCTTAGGATATTCTTCGACAAAAAAGGATATACATGCTATTTTCCTCGGTCTCAGAAGCTATTTGTATCGCGAGATGTGAGATTTTCTGAGATTGAACCATATTTTCCGGCTCAGAGTTCGAACAAGATTTTATCTCAGGGGGAGAATTTGAACGATCTATTTCCACTTCCCACTACATGGGCATATTCTTCTGATATTGCAAGTACTGGCGAAATTGAAACCACGGTACAGACTGGAGGTACAGGAGAAACTGAACAGGATGAAGACAATGGGGACAATGGAAGTCTTTTATCACCAATTGCTCGTGATGTTCCAGAATATGTCAGTGATGTACCTGATACTTCCGAAAATATTCTTAGAAGGTCAAATCGAATATACAAGGCTCCAGAAAATTAAAGGACTTTGTTACATATGAAGCTGTCAGTGATCCTATACAATCTCATTTATCCTACTCCAATGTATCAAACAGAGTAATTCGGAAAAATTGACCGTTGTCTTCAACTCAAGAGCCGAAAAATTTTATAGAAGCAAATTCCAGTCCTGTTTGGAGATGAGCAATGCAGGAAGAATTACAAGCCCTTGATGACAACAAAATTTGGTCAATTGTAAAACTTCGTCCGGGCAAGAAGACAGTTGGGTATCGTTGGGTTTATAAAACCAAGTTTTGAAGTGATGGATCTGTTGAATGACATAAAGCACGCCTTGTTGCAAAAGGCTTCATCAAACTTATGGAGTTGATTACAATGAGACATTTGTTCCTATAGCCAAAATGAACACGTTTCGTGTTCTTCTATCTCTAGTCATCAATCAAGATTGGAAATTGTTTCAGATGGATGTGAATAATGCTTTTCTACATGGTGATGAAGAAGTTTAATGAGTATACCTCCAAGTCATCGACTGGAGGGTCGTAGTGATTTCACATGCAGATTAAGAAAATCTATATATGGTCTTAAACAATCACCTTGTGCATGGTATGCCAAACTCAGTCATGTTCTTGTCCAAAATGGTTTAAGGATGAGTAATGCTGATTCTTCCTTGTTCGTGAAAAGAGGTATGAAAGGTACTGTTATTGTTTTGATCTATGTTGATGACATCGTTATTACTGGTGATGATCTTGCTGAAATATCAACGCTCAAAAATATTCTTCATACATAGTTTTCTATTAAGGATTTGGAAATTTTGAAGTATTTTCTCGGATTAGAACATGCATATTCAAAAAAGGCATATTTCTAAACCAAAGAAAACGTATTGGATTTGTTGAAAGATACTGGAAAATTAGGTGCTAAGCCAGCTCNGGTGATGATCTTGCTGAAATATCAACGCTCAAAAATATTCTTCATACATAGTTTTCTATTAAGGATTTGGAAATTTTGAAGTATTTTCTCGGATTAGAACATGCATATTCAAAAAAGGCATATTTCTAAACCAAAGAAAACGTATTGGATTTGTTGAAAGATACTGGAAAATTAGGTGCTAAGCCAGCTCAGACGCCTATAGAGTGTAATTCCAAATTAACACTTGATGGCGATCTATTATCTGATATGGGTCAATTCCAAAGATTGGTGGGCAGACTAATTTACCTCACAATTACTCGACCTGATATCTCATATGTTGTCAGGCTGTCAGCCTTGTTAACCGCTTTATGCATTCTCCATGAGTTGCACATATGGATGTCGTTAATCGAATTTTGCACTATCTCAAGGGGTCACCCGGAAGAGGTATATAGATGCATAAACATGGTCATTTTCATATTTCTGCTTATACAGATGTAGATTGGACTGGTAGTGCTGTTGATAATAGATCTACCACTGGATATTGTACTTTTATTGGGAAAACTTTGGTGACATGGAGTAAGAAGCACAACGTTGTTGCACGCTCTAGTGCTGAAGCCGAATATCGGGCAATGGCTTCTACTGCCAGTGAAATTATTTGGCTTCGCTCTTTGCTTAAGGATTTGGGATTTGGTTCGTCACAACCCTCTCAGATGTTTTGTGATAATCAATCTACTATACATATTGCTTCAAATCTAGTTTTTCATGAGCGGACAAAACACATTGAAGTTGACTATCATTTTATACGAGAACATATACAAGCCAAGGTTATTTGCACTCTCTTCATTCATAGTAGCCAGCAATTGGCTGATATTTTTACCAAATACCTACCAACTGTCAAATTTCATGAGATATTGTCCAAGTTGGGCTCTATCGATATTTTCGCACCAATTTGAGGGAGAGTGTTGGAGAAGAGAGATATTTGGTGAGTTAAAGAATATTTGCTAATATTGAAGAAAATATTATGACATGATTTGGAGAATATTGGTTGATGATAATTGGAATGTTTCCATATTCCATTACTTGTTATATTCTTTTCGTGATTGTCTCCTTCATAATAAAGCAACCTTGTAGTAATATGAATATATATGTGTCATTGTACCACTTCGGATATAAGTGAATATAATTTTATCTCTTCTCCCGTGGATGTAGGTTTGCCATACTAGCACCGAACCAAATAATTCTTTGTGTTCTTTCTTATATATTTTATTGAATTCTTCAAATGAATTAGGAGAAATATTGGGAAATCAATCTCCACAAGGAAATACAATCTCACCAGGTATCGGATCCATCAAGGAGAGTTTACCCTAACTCTTTCAAGATTATACGGGCGAATGATAACATATAACGTGGAATTAGGGCTACAACATAATAACCTAATTTCACACAAAAACTCTTTCCCTGTAAATAGTCATGCACAGATAGTGATAAGGTACAAACACTCTAGCCAAATCTCTTCTTATATGTCTCTTTACTAGTAATTCCTCACATAACTTGTACCGACAGTTGTCTTGATCTATTGGAGTACCAGCGATCGTCGGTCCTTTTTTTCGAACCGGGGGTCTTGGTGTTTAAAGGTTGGTGTTCAAATGTGCAGGAAAGATATAGGTAAACAAGCAATGACGTAGTAGGAGATTTGTTGGCACAAAAAGATATGCATATTTTTAAGATCATCAACGATACTCCAAAGTCGTGGTGAATCTCCATAATGTGGGTATAGGGCAAACAAAACTAAAAATGCTCGTTAATTTATATACACGAGTGTGTGTATTGGGCAAGGAAAACTAAAAATGCTTGATTATATACACATTTTCTTCGGACAAACACATGATGAAAATTATTAAGCTGAAGTGAGAGAAAGACCGAGTCTTTATGTCATCCTCAATTTTTTTCTTCACGTTTTGAGACTTTTCTGTTGTCATTCTTTTTTACATTAGGAATAAAAAGTGTTTAATTTTTTTCTATTTTCCAATTAGCTTCATCAAAGCCATTGCTTTGTTTTTCCACAACTTTCACAATTAAACAAACCTACATTTCATGTATTACAATCCACGTTTATAGAAGATATGAGTGTTGTAAGCATTTATTGAATAGTTAGTTTGACAAACTTTTGACCAGTTATTTGAGTGGATCCCGATAGTTGGACGATAGGCGAAGTGTGTTCTACTCCGCGATTAGATCAAGTAACACATTTATTTTCTTAAAATAGTGAACCAGAAATAAATGCCCAAAATACACTTGAAGTTGAAATAAATTGAGAATAATAATTGGTGAGAAATATAAAATTTTTCAATCCTATATTGAAAAATTAGAAAAGTTGAAATCACTTTATATTGCTCAAGTTTGACATTTGGATTTTTGCCCCCAAGTATATCAATAGTCTTTGAAGGATAGATGACCTACATGATAGTAGGCTTGGGCCAAGTTGGTATATATTTTTTGATAAAATAATATTTAATTATTTTTTCGAAAATTTGTGTGCGCGACGCGTAGCTTCTTATAGAATTTGACGGTTTGATAGCTAAACTGTCTGGTTAGACAAGTTGTTTCTATTCACAACACAACTTTCAGCTGTTGTCTTTTGGACATAGCTTTTCAACTTCTATAAATTAGCTTCCATAAACTGGATTTTCTTCTTTCCAAATCATATCCGATTTTCTCTCTTGTAAAATAATATTACTTCATTCATGCATTATTTCAAAGAATGGAAGACAAGTCGGGGTCGTTGTATCATGAAAGACAAGTATCGAAGGAGTGATAGCACTAGTGCAGGGCATTATCGTTTTAAGGAGAAAAGGTGGAACTCTTGCCTCGGCTATTTTAATTCCTGTTTAATTTTGTTCATTCAATAAGTCAAAATTCTACCCAATTTTTTATTACAAAGTTATCTTGAATATAAATTAGTGCACGTTAGATTCATATTATTTTTTCAACAATATTAAGATGATAATTTGTTTATTTATGTGCTAATTTATATTCTGAAATTTTATTTAATTACGACAAATAATTCTACATTCGTCTTACCCCCTAACAATGCTCATGGATAGAAGTTGGGAAAAAAAATCATGGGAATGAATTTTAAAATATGGCAACAAAATACTGGCAATAAGAAAACCATAACAAAAAAGACCAAGTGTACTTAATCGAGAAGGACAAATTTTCTAACGTAGTGTATGAACTAATGCTCTCAATTGTTGTATTTCAAGCAAACATGATGGATAATCTGAGAGAATGGTCTATAGAAACTGGAGTTACTCATCACATTTGTGTTGATAAGGAAATGTTTTCATCTTACACCCCATCAATGGACAACAACTATTCATGGACAACTTTGCAACATCAAAAGTTATTGGTCTTGGTAAAATAGTGCTAAAGATGACATCAGGCAAAGAAATAACCTTCATTGATGTTTAGCATGTTTCAGACATACACAAGAACTTGCTATCTGGAGCTTTGTCGAGTAAAAATTGGTTTAAGCTAGTATTTGAGTCTGAAAAATTTGTATTCAACAAAAATGGAATGTTTGTGCAAGGGGTATTTAGCCATGGGCTATTCAAAATGAATGTAATGCTTGTATTTCGTGATTTTGATATTAATAAAAATAAAAATATTGATTGAGTCTTCTAATTTATGACATGATAGCTTAAGACATGTTAATGCTAATACTTTATGAAGATTCGTAAGTTTAGCTTCACTGTCTTTTTTTTTATTTGATTAAAATCATTAGTGCAAAATATGTGAGAGGCTAAGTTAGCGAAAACATTGTTTCATTCAGTTGAAAGGAACTCAGATCCTCTAGAATTAATTCACAATAATATTTGTGAATTAAAGTTTGTGCAAACGAAAGGAGGTAAAAAGTATTTTATTACTTTTATAGATGAGTGCACAAGATATTGATGTGTCTATTTGCCAAGAAGCAAAGACAAGACCTTAAAAGCATTTAAACAGTACATAATTGAGGTTGAGAATCAACTTAGCAAATAAATAAAAATTATTCATATTGATAGAGCTGGAGAATGTAGAGCATCATTTGAAGAATTTTGCTCAGATTCTAGAACTATTCATCAAACTACAGCTTATTATTCACCTCGGTCGAACGGTGTTGCTTAACTCAAAATCGTACTCTTAAAGAGATTATGAACGATATGTTCATTAATTATGATTTACCTTAGAACTTGTGGGAGGTCAGCTAACCACATTCTTAATAAAATATCACACAAAATAGGAATGAAACCCATTACGAGTTATGGAAAGATCATAAACCTTCATACAAATACTTAAAGGTATAGGGGTGTTTGGATTAGGTAGAAGTACCAAATCCTACACAATTAAAATATGGCTTAAAATTATTGACAGCATATTTATTGGATATGTTAATAACAATAGTATATATCTATTCCTCGTACATAAGTCAAACATTATGAATATACATGAGAATACCATCATTGAATCAAGAATAGTGTATTTTTTAGGACATTTTTCTTTGTAAGGATATGAAAGAGACGAATTCACAAAAACGAACCTATGACACTACAATTGTTAGTTATCAAAGTGATGAATAACCAAGACATTGTAAGATAACCAAAAAAAAAAACATCATTTAATTATTTGTTAAAAAATGAGCTTAGGACATTCAATGAAGCAATGTCAAATCTAGAAGCTCAATTTTGGAATAAGGCTATCAATAATGAAATTAATTCTATTATATAGAATCATACTTGAGAGTTGGTAGATCTCTCACCTGGTAACAAATCAATAGGTTGTAAATGAATTTTCAAAAGAAAATTAAAAACTGATGGATCAATTTATAAATATAAGGCCGGATTGGTAAACAAAGGATTTAAACAAAAAGAATGTCTTAATTTTTTGGATACACACTCACTTGTGAAAAGGATGATATTTATTAGAGTATTAATTGCATTCTCAACATGCATAATTTGGAGATCCATCAGATAGATGTTAAAATGATTTTTTTAAATGGTAAGGTAGAAGTAGAAATATACATAGAACAACTCGATAGTTCATTTCTCCTAGATGGAAAAGAATGGTGTATAGACTCGTTAAGTCATTATACAGACTGAAATAAGCGCCGAAATAATGACATGTAAAATTTGACAAAACTATGTGTTCCAATGGTTTTAAGATTAACGAGTGTGATAAGTATGTTAATATTAAAACTACACCAAGTTCGTACGTAATCGTATGTCTATATGTTGATTACATGCTAATTATGTGTAGTATTCATGATATCATAATGACTACAAAGAAAATGTTGACAAAACATTTTGACATAAAAGATATGGGTATAACAGATATAACATTATGAATTGATATTCTTAAAACGTTTGAGGGACTTGTTCTATCTCAGTTTTACTATATTGAAATTGTACTTGAGAAGTTTTATATGTACGATGAAAGTCCATTTAAAATTTTGGTAGATTTAAGTCTACATTTGACCAATATAAAGGAGAACTCGTATCTCAGTTGGAGTACTCTCGATTAATATGAAATCTAATGTATATTACGAATTGCACGTGTTCGAATATTACTTATATGGTGAACAAGCTTAGTAAACTTACAAGTAACCCAGGTGATGACTATTGGGAGGCATTGATTAGTGTTATCAGATATCTACGATACACCTCAAATGTTGGATTATATTATACTAGATATTCAACTATATTAGAAAGATACTAATTGGATACAAAGTCTACTAGTAATTATATTTTTACCATTTGTGGCTCAATCGTATCTTGGAAGTCTTCTAAAAAAAACATGTATAGATTGATCCATAATGAAATATGAGTTCATATCTTTAGATAAAGTTGGAGAGGAAGCAAAATGGCTTCGTAATTTTTTAGAAGATATTCCATATTGACATAAACCTATGCCTGCAATTAGTATGCATTGTATAGTCAGACGACTATCGTTAGAGTACAAAGTAGTATGTATAATGGTAAGTCTCAATACTTTCACCGAAGACATAATACAATTAAACATTTGATCTAAAATTGTATTATTTTCATAGAGTATGTAAAATCTAGGGAGAATCTCATGGATCCGATTAATAAAGGCTTACCAAGAAATCAAGTAAACTGTCTATCAAGGGGAATGATCTTAAAGCCTATTATGTAAGGATCTTTGTAATGGTAACCCAACCTTGCTGACTGGAAATCTCAAGATCTTGATTCAATGTGACAACCAAGTTATGAAAATTCTACAAGCACTTGAAAGTTAACTTAAGGCATGGCAACGAGGCGGGTATGGGTCAGGGCATCCTCGCCACCCCGTCCCGTCGGATAGTACCCGCCTTTATACTCGTTTAAGTCGACAACGAGTCAAGGTCTCTATCCCATTTATCGCCCCGTTGACCTTTTCTTAATACAAGAAAAATCTCGATAAATTATTATGTAACCTTCTATCGTGTAAGTCGTCGGTAGTGGAAGTTGAGAAGAGAATAATTGAATAAATTATAGCGTCGCTTCTATGTTAATGATGACATTTATAAAATTGCTCAACCCTCATCGCCTCATGTCTATATTCTGAAATCTGGTAATGGTTCTGGCAAGAAGATTATTCCATTTTGCTTTGGATTATAACTTATAATGGGTCTTGGGAATTGGGCCTTGACCCCGCCAACCAGTGACTTGTTTGTGTCATTAATCATTTAATTAAAGTTTGTTTACAGTTTATGTTTATCATTGGATTAAACGGGGCAAGGCGAGGCGGGAACTTTGTTACCCATCCCCGACACGAGGCGAATTTCCCTAACTTGTCCCCGACCTAAAACCCGATTAAGCGGGTAATCCACATCCCGTTTGAAGCAAGGCCCAACGGGTATCGGGTTTAACGAGGTTTTTTGTTATCCCTAAGTTAACTCCCACCCTTTCTTATAATAAGAAAACGATATCTGTAGAAAATTTTAAATTAAGTTATACTTTTAATGATTCCTAAATCTTGGACAAATCAAGTGGAATATGGAAGGTACTCTTAATAGAAGATCACTTATATAAGTGTGAAGTGTGGCCTCTTCTATGAGAATGTTTCAAGACTTTTGTTCAGTGCCAAAATAAACACAACAATAAGAAATCCAAAATGTTAGGGATTGTGTGGGTACTATTATCTTACTTTACATCAATGGCCGACAGCTCAAGACATTGCGTTCACTAATCAACCAAGTAGATCCAATATTATTCTACTACGGAAGGTTCAAACCAATAAGGTACTTGTCTCGGTGCAATAACTTTTCGCTTGGTCTATGTATTCGGGTCAGCATAGTTTGTTGCATTAACTTTTAATCATGTGGGGAATTGTTGTAAAAAGTGGTTGAATAGTTAGTTTGATCAACTTTTGACCAGTTATTTGAGTGGGTTTCGATAATTGGGCGAAAGTTTACTTTAGCCTAGTATGTTATACTCCGTAAGTAGATCAACATAGCATATTCATTTTCTCAAAATAGATTTTGAGTGAATGGGAAATTAAGGCCAAAAGATATCAATTAAAGTTGAAAGAAATTGGGAATAATAATTGGTGAGAAATTAGAAATTTGTCAATCCCAAATAGAAAAACTAGAAGAGTTGAAATCACTTTATATTACTCAAATTTGACACTTGGGTTTGAGCACCAATGAGTATCTATGGTCTTTGGGGGGGAATTAGGCACATAGCGCTCAAAAGGTAAAATATTAGATTAATACCCTTAAATTTAATTAGAGATGCAAATCCCGTATTAATTACGGATAAAATCTTGGAAGCCCACAAATTGATTTTGTCGCTTTGTTTAGATTTTGTGAATTTTTTGAGATTTTGTGAATTTTATTGAGTTTTGTCACTTTTATTAATTTCTGTCACTTTTCATTTAATAGTCTCTTCTTTTTCTATATAACATTAAAAGTTAATCATACCACATGAATATTGGTTTAAAAGGATGTGATGTGTCACTTTCATGAAAATGTTATATGATATTTTTTTGCATCACTCTTTCAAAAAAGTGACTTGTATGTCACTTTTTAACTTTTTTTAATAAAAAGTGACTTATTTTTTAACTTCATAAAATTGTTGCCAAACTTATTTTATATCTAAATATAAGGATACTTCAGTTATTTTATTTATAAAATCGCACAATGATAACTTCATTTCTTTTTAACAATATTAAAATTTAACTTTTTAAAAAAGTAATGTGATATGTCACTTGACAATGCTTGTTGTATGTGCATTCTATTGGGACAACTATTTCAACAATTTTGTCACTATTATATTCGTTATCTTGTTTCCATTTGCCTCAGCAGTTAACTCGTGCAAAAACACAAATAAAGTGTTATATCATTTTTTAGCCTCAGTTTGACGCACATTATTCGTGAAAATGTAGAAGAAAAGGAACCGTTAACTACAGTGTAAAGGAGTACAATTTTTGGAAAATGTGAAGAAAAGTGGATGCCAAATATCATGAAATGTCCAAAAACACCCTCATAATGCAATGCACCTACCTCACACGTGAATTGAACAACTTTGCCAGAAAAAGGCTGCCACGTTTTGTACACATTTTTTTTGACTGGGTCAACTTCACATTTTTGGCCATAGTAGCTGTGTTTGCAAGTTCGTATGGAGTTGTGAGAAATAAATACGTGCAGCTCGAATATTTGTTTAGACGTGAAAATGACATTTATTTATTATTATTTTTTTTTTCCAAATATGCAAAACAATTATTGTTATAGATGTTCACTTCAGCCTACGTACATATTAATTAGAAACCCTTGAACGATTATAACGTCAATTTTCTTGTGCTAAGTAGTCGTGAAATCTATCCCATTCACTGCGTTGCACTTCGTGTGCATTAATTTCGGCGTGCATTTCGTTTTCCGCATCAGGTAGATCAATTTCGACTTCACAGTCGTCTGTCTCCGCTCTCGCAAACGCCTCATCAAGTATTCCAGAACGACGTAAAAAATTATGAATACCCATCATAGCTACAACAACAGCAACTTGTGTCTTATAAGAATAGCTCGGCATACGGTCTAGAATTTTCCATCTTTGCTTCCAAACGCCAAAGGTACGTTCAATGACGTTCCTACATGAGGAATGTTTGTAGTTAAATCGCTCTAGAGCATTCTGAAACCTTCGACGCCGTCCCGTTCCTTCGTTGTGAAACTCTTAAAAATGGTACAAGATATCCGATCCCTTATATGGGGCCATATATCCCGGTCGATGTGCAAAACCAGAGTCGACCAAATAATACTTACCCGGGGCTTGTTCCGGAAAGTGAATATCATGATTGTATATAGCACGAGCCAGAATTCGTGCATCATGCGAATTACCGGTAGTCCCAAGAAGTACGAATGTGAAACATAAATTGAAATCACAAACATTTTGAGTGGGGACCCCTTTACAATCGATGAAATTGACACGCTCGTGCCGCGGTAGCACAGCTTTCACGTGTGTGCCATCAATAGCACCAATACAATCCTGAAACAGAGGGTGTTTATCTGGGTCCGGACGGTGTGGGAACTCCCCGTCATTGTAAGACTGACTGTGTTTAATAAGACGTGCGGATAACACCATCACGGCACATAATATTTCTTTGAAGTAACAACATACCGTTTTCAACGAGTGATTGAATAGCGTTGTCACCTGATGATAACCCTTTTTATGAGCTAATATGCACAAGAACATACCTACTTTCTCATAGAGATCAACCTGCTGGCTGCTGCATAAGCCATATTCATCACGTAGAATATGTAAAAACTGCCACAGGACAGCCGGATACATTCGAAATTCTTGATAGCACATCTGCGGGTTTTCTTGCATTGCTTCCATCATGAACATGTGCCCATTTCTCGCAAAAAGAAACCTTCGAATTCGATGTCACTACTTGCGATAATAATGTCACGCGTCACTGAATGTTCCCCGAATATACGTAACCCAATTTCTTCCGTCGTCCACCATCTGATTAAATACTTCTTCATCATCGTAACCTTCTTCCTCATCCGATCCCGGTAGAATGAGACAACTAAAGTTCATATCCTCCATTCCTACACTGATTTAGAAGTAAAAAGCAAAGAAGCTTATGTCCCAACGCAATATTTACGTAGAAACAACAGCTTTGGCGTTTCCAACGTGTGACTACCCAAATGATAATTCTTTTACGAAATCAAACGCATTTATAGAGAAGTGAAGTTCGATGTAATAATTGTTACTACATACCACATGTGAACGTACCGTGTACCAAATAAAAAAACAAAAACCAAAAAAAATAAGGAACGCTATTCTACCCGTGCACCATGATGAGGTTCTACATTTTTTTTTAGGCTAGGCCTTACAGATTCTTCAAATAAAGTCTTGAAAATCATAATTACACCAACATAATACAAAGTTTTCTGATAGCCACTTAAAAAAAAAAAAAAGTAGTCTAGTACATGGGTAGGGGTAGGAGAACATGATATTATCACGGATTAAAATAGGAAACAGTAACACATCGAACGTAGTACAAATAATACAATACGAAGTGGACCTATTTTTTTCGTTCATTGAATTGCCACTCGATCCAATCGAATTTCTCGTCCACGTCGGTCATCATGTCAAGCATATCCCGATACCGCTTCTATGCTAGAAGTGTGCATGCGAAGAAGTACAATGGCGTGCGGTGTTGCAGGCGCCCTGCGGTAAGCAACTCCTCAATGCAAGCCGGTCCAGCATTCTCCGTCGAGGTTGCTAGGGTATCAAGCTTCGCTGCAACAGCCTCGGCGACACTAGTAGCACTGTCAATGGAGAATGACAACTCACGTGCTGTAAATTTCTTCTTCTTTCCCTTTTTCGAACTACCAACGACTTTCTTTTGTCACCAGTACGGCCTGTGCTAGGGTTCCTGCTAGAGTTGCCTATGTCATCATGTCCCTCATCGCTCGAAGCAGTTCCCTCCCCATCAAGAGGGATTGCATCCCTGCTGTCATAAAGTGTATTGTCCTCCTCCAATGCTAGACCTGTGCGGCACAATTTGGTTGGTGTCATTGCGTACTTGTCGCTGTCGTAACTGTAACCAAAAAGCTGCTGGTATCGAATGTAGATCTCCCTGACATCTTTATCCTTAAAGTCCTTGTACTCCTTGTTCTCCTACGACGACGGTGTTAAAAAGGGTAAAACGCACATAAGCAAAAGATTTCAAATGAGAAGTAGATAAGCAGTAGGAATAAAATCTATTGCTGTGTAGTACCTTCATTTTAAGTGTCCACCATTCCTTGGATGCAACGATATGTCCTGTCGATGGGTTATACTCAACACCCGTACATACAAGAAGCTCGTTGAGTCGTTTGTGTTCTCGATGCATTGCATCCCAATGGTTACGAAGTTGTTACTTGCTCCAATTCTGTCCGGAGATGGAATTGAACAATGTTACTACACGTTCCCAACTGAATTTCCTAAAACACTGACCGTATCGATGACCTTCGGCTATCACTGTCTGACATGAAGCTATAAATACTCTCCTTTCGATAAGTTTCCATTTCGCGCACTTTTTGGACCCACCACCGCGAAAACTCGAGGAAACGGGACCGCCCATGCCAGTAATCTGCGAGAAAGCAAAATAATGGAGTCCAAGGCTGGTGAACATAATTAATAACGCATGATCAAATTTCTTACCTCGTTTGGGTTCCCAGCCATGATGTCGTGTGGAACACGGTCTGCCAAATAATAACATACCCATATTGAAAACATAAAGGTACATGATAAATTATTGTTAATTGCATAGGCAGAGATTAAAATTGATTCCGTTCGCATGCTATCGACTTGTTACAACAAAAATATTCTTCAACGCCAAAACAAAGCTGTTGCATAGTGTACAGGCAAACTTAACAACCAACCACATCCTTTTTAAGGATGTGTCTTGCCAAATCATAGCTAGGTAAATGTGTACCTATACATGTATTGCAGCAAACGCATTTTGGTATATGAGTGCCTAAGACGATCTATCTCATCTATTGAGGAACAATTTATCTTCCTTCATTCTTTCATAATGAAATAAGTCTAAGGTACAATCATCATTAATAACAATATACACATATATGATATATGTATCGCACGAGAAATAAAAGCTACATACAACTTCAAGAACAAGACCAAAGTAACTAGAACTTACATATTACAGTTCTCTTGATAAACTTATAACAAACACATTATCAGAAACACGTTACGAAAATACAAATTACACCAAAAATATCCGAAATGTAAGTGAATTTAAGACAATATCTTGGTAAGCATTTAACGTTGACAGTAGAACAAAGACAAATTCTGAAATTCATTTCCAGCAAAACAATCATCTAATCCGGCAAGTGATAATAGACACCCACCTATCTCATTGGCAGCCATTAAGCAGTAGGTATTCAATTTGCAGGGGAATATCATGTAACCGTGCGTGCAAATATAATGCATTTTGAACCATGCCAAAAACGAATAAAAAAAAATGGCAACGGTTCCTTACCTTAACAGAGGAAACCCTAATGTACAATAGAGTTAGAGATAGAGTGGAACAGGAGCTTGGCGGTTTGGAGGAGATTATGTCGCTGACCTCTACTGACAGAATAGATGCGGGACACCACGGTACCGTCCCGTTCTTTTCAATTTTCGGAAGTGGACGACAGTAGTGGGCAGAATTTGTGGCTTCTCCAATGACTAGCGTACTCCGGTATGAGGTTGGGTGGTCAAACTTCAACGATTTTAGCTGGAAATGGAACCAAGGGAGGTCGGCGTTTGGGTTAGGGTTTCAAATCGCTTTCGGTAGATTCAGCTTTCAAAGTTGGGAAAGTGACGACATTCGATTATTGAGGAGGGCAAAATGGTCATTGACGGAAGCCTGCATGGCTAAGAGCTACAGAATTTGTCTGCCAGGTTACTGTAGCTAACGATAGTAATTTTTCTACTTTCCCAGGATTAATTTGCGTCACACGGGCGCTTAATGTAAAACAAGGTTTGAATTCATGTTCATATTCAATTTAAGTTTCTTTTTTTATATAAACAAACATGTATACGTCTATTTAATTGATTCAAAAGAGTTCAAATGAGATAGATTGCAACCTTTTTCGAAAAAATTAACAATTTATTTGTATTTTTGCATGAGAACTGTTGAGGCAAATGGAAACAAGATAACGAATATAATAGTGACAAAATTATAGAATTCGTTGTCCCAATAGAATGCACACACAACAACCATTGTTAAGTGACATATCATATTACTTTTAAAAAAAAGTTAAATTTTAAAACTATTAAAAAGAAATTAAGACACGCATGTATGCATTAATTTAATTCCTCCAAGGAAATTTAAATGAGATAGACTGTGACTTTTTCTGTTTTATTGATAAATAATGTTACTTTTTTCATTTTCATTATATTGATCCAAAACTAATTCTTCATATATATTAACTCAATCTAATTCATACAAATCTGCATTTTAATAAATACTAACTCAAAATTATTAATGTACATACGAAATTTCATATATACTAAAGCAAAAAAAACCTCAACAACATTAAAATCAAATAAAATATAACTAGAAGAATAAAAAATCATAAACATAAAAAACTGTAGATTTTGTGTAGATGTTGCCCTTCAATTTACTTCAATCCAGGCTCAGTAAATCACCTACAATCACACCACAACACAAACCAATC
>CAIGRQ010144887.1:0-14410 GCA_903798375.1 Fraxinus sp. D2006-0159
GTTTAACTTTAAAAATTCTTCTTTCAGTACTCATGTACTTGCGCCCCTTGGAGGCGTTTTGTCTATTTTTGATTGTACATCTTCGCCAATAAATACACTTCTTTTTGGGACTTTGTCTCAAGAGGTTTGTCCCTTACACAATCGTCTGATTCTTTTAATTGTTAACGAACAAAAGACGAGCGAATCAATTTCAATGTAACTTTGATCGAGTGGCTGCATAATTAGAATCACACTAATACGACGATATGAACATATCTACAGAACATAAAACTGGAGATGGCATAATTTCAATACGTACAATCAAATTCTGCATGAACGAAAATTACCTTACGTAGAGATTTCCTCCATGATCTTTGATGAGTATATTTCATTCATACTTCATCTATCTTGATACTCAACTTATTTCTACGAGTTTTAGAACATTTTAATGTGTGTTTTGATATTGTGATATAAGTTGATGAAATTGAAGGAAAAAAGCAAAAGTTGGCAAATTGGAGAAACAGACTAAATTGTAAGAGATCCAAAGTTCGATTACTAAAGTGTAAATACTCAAAAGTTGTGTCAAACCTCAAAATGAAGATTCAAGAATGCTTGAAGTCAATTGGATAAAGAAACAAGTCAAATGGATCAAATATAATCAAAGCATGATCACACATCAATTTCCAACCGAAAAAGTTATGCTCCAAATTTGTAGTCTCATATTGAGACTCATATTGATATTTGAATTATAATCCATGTGGCTTCGACACTCTAACTCCAACACTATATTACAAAACTTGACACCGTACACTTACGGTATAATTCACGGTCAAGAAACGCGTGACAATCTTTCTAATTTATGAATAAGGAATGCCTACACAAATGGAAATAAATCATCATTGACTTATTATGAACGTTGATATGGCCAGTATTTGCAACAAAGCTAAAGAAAAGGATAGAGTGAAATGCCTAAGCAACAAGCATCTAACTACTTCCAATCATGCAACCCCAGTTCACATCACTAGTATACTTCAAATCCAATAGGCAGAAACCCTACAAATTAACCAAAACAAATTCAATCCCATTAGTTCCATTATCGTACATCAATATACACATTTACTCCAAGTACTACAGAGTTACCTTTCCTGTATGTGATCAAAATCCGCGATGAGAAATCATTAACAAAAGCAGCATATCCATCATTCTGAGTTGAATCAGAACATGAAGAATTAGCATCATCCTCATCTTGAGCAACTCCATAGCAAGCACCCAAAAGCCAAATGTCGCTCTTGGACCCTGTCCATTAGTTCCCTAACTAATGGACTTTGAAAGCTTATTACTGGTCCTTGCTCGGGTGAGACAGAACCCGGAATATTTTGGTGGAATGATTAAAGTTCTTTTTGCTGGAATCCTAACTCAATGACCATTTATTAACCTATTCATAAAGACCATGAATTAAATAATTGCGCATATGAACAGCACACCAAAAATTTCTATATCTGAACAAGAAAACGAAATTTCACTACTATGTAAAAAAGGCAGTTTTGGGTGGTATAGATGCAACAGTAATCAATGAAAAGTTACTGTTCATTTTCTCAGTTTTCACACCTCCAATCCTCCAAATTATACGTTTTATATCCATTTTCACATCATTTTCCCAGTTTTTTTTACTCCTTCAATCCTCCAATTTTATTTTCGCTGCTCCAATCCTCAAATTTTATTATTTCGAACGTCTTATATATATATCCATTTCCATATTTTATTTCCTGATCTGCTATAAAAAAACAACACGTAAAACTAATCAATTATGAAGTTCCTAATAATCTGTGAAAGCAAAAAACGAATTGAGTATTATTTTTTTATAGATTGAGCTTATTCATAGCGTTATGTATATTTTATATGGATTAATCTACACTTACTTCCTAACTTACTACATGGACACATGGCCTCCCCCTATTGGAGGGGTAGCATTGTCCATTTTATATTAATGACAAAAAACAGTAGTAGTCATTCCATATTTTATATCATAAAAAATTCAATGCGAAATCAAATTCTTATTTTAAATATGGAATGAAGAAAGGTTCATTGCCATTTTTACAGTTATGAGGCTTCTAATTATTTGCAGACAAATTCAAAACAAAAATACATAACACCATCAAATCACATATTAATAATCCCAACAACTCAGTAGCTAGTCTTGAATGGCCTGTAAACCTTAAGATCAAGCACCACACCAGCAATGGAACCAGCTGCTGCAGCAACTGAAATTATTAAACAAGCAATACTCAGCATTTGCAGGCAAATCCATTTTGAACTCCATTTTTCTATCTTCTTCTGTGCAATATACATTTCTATTGGGAAATACACAGTCAATGGCCAGAATCCAAATGCTCCAAGAATTCCCACAACATCATTGAAGAAAGGCAAAAGCATTGATATAACAGTGGTTAAAATTACGAATCCACTTCTCCAGGCTAATCGAAAGAGGTTTAGACTATAAGGTTGGAAAAATGGAACTGGGATTCTGACATCTTTGGCTATGAGTTTGTTTTCTGGCCATTTTTCTGCTGCATACTTTTCGATGAAGGCGAAAAGTGGCTGGCAGTAAACTTGGTAGGCTCCGACTAAATGGATTACAATGGCTGCGTTTGCTATGTCTAGAAGCCAGTATGGTTTGTAGAATCCAAATCCGGTTAGGAGGTTACCAGGGGAAAGGTCTCCAAATGCTGCATAACCCATGCATCCGCACAGCATGTAGAAGAGTGTTGTTACAGAAGTGCTTATTAGCGTTGCTTTCTTCATTGTTTTTGCCTCTGATGGTGGGGACTTGACTGTGTCCTGTTTATTGTAAGACGAAGAAAGTGAGTGCTCATCTTGTGAATTTGAGTGTACAGTATTTGACAGTATTAAACAAACCCTGAATGTTTTCGAATATATACCTGAATTTCAATGAGGATGATTGAAAATGAGTATGCAAAAGCAATGTTCCCAAGAGCTTGGAAACTCCTCCATATTTTTTGTGTTTGAGTCACAGTTCCAATGCTTATTCCAGTGAAACTACCTCCTATGATTCCATTAGCTGTAGTAGAAAATTAATATAACCATGTTTAGTAATTGATAAAAGAACTTTTTGAATCACTGAATTATGCAAAATTGGACAATAGGGACCTGCAACTTTCGCAACTCCGAGGCCTAATCCGATTGAAGAATACGTGAAGGACATGACAGCAGCAACAATTGAGAGCCACCAAATTTGATCAAAATCAGGAATCTGGGAAAATAGGATTTGTGTTATCCCAAATCCTATCATAAATGGGTTACTTGACATGTGACATGGATTTTTTCTTCCACTTTCATGGAAACAATTGGATCTTTTGATAGCCCTGTTCATTGCAATAGCCATACCAAATTATATTCAAAGGCTACAGGAGATTAAACATAAAATCTCTTTCAAGAATTATACTTACATCATACTTATAGATGCTGCAATTGTATATCCGATGGCCACTCCAAAGATATTCATATACTGAATTAGGCCACATAACTTTACTTTGGATCCGCCTAATAAAGAAAAGTGAACAAACTTTTAGGAGAACTATTCATTTCACACTGATGAATTTTCTAGGTATAGTAGTGTACCAAGATTGGATCGAACAGCATCCATGTAAGTATAGTTTCTCTTGCCAAATAGGGGATCTCCGGACCGGTAACAATCAGCCAGGAGAGTTGAGGTGTAATAAATTACAAAGGCGAATAAGAACATCACAGTTGGACCAGCAATCCATCCCAACTGTGCTATAGCCCATGCCAAAGAAAGCACTCCGGATCCAATAACCGCGGTTATTATGTGTGCGCTGGCAGTCCAAACAGTCCCTACAAGAGATAGATAAACATTATGAGAGTTAAATAGCCGTAGTCTTTGATCACTTATTGGGGGTGGATAGGATGTTTTGGGATATGTACCGGTTCTTTGGGGACGACCATCATCATCAATACCCTTGGAGCTTAAATGTGGTGGCACGTCGACAGAAATGTCAAATACTTGGCCGTGCTGGTGGTGGTTATTGGTGGCAGCACTCTCTCCCATCTTGTATTTTGAAAGAAGCCAAAAGTACACACTTCTATCAGTCAATGAATTCGAGTTTTGTAAATTCTTGCTGCAGAATACTTTTTTTACAGCAATCACACAAACTATGTGGAAAGAACTTGCAAGAACAATATACTGAAGAATAGTTTTATCATTACAAAATACCACAAGAGAGTATATATCAGAAGACTTGTTACTGGCTATTTCTAGACCATAAATGCTACTCCTAAACAGGATTGCAATGGCTAAATTTAAGATGCATAAGGTAAAGGTTTGAGGGTGGTATATATAACAGTTTTCCACAAATTTCGAGCAATTGAAAATAAAAAGGCACGTGAACCAGGTCCCAATAGAAAAGGACGGGTCATTTGTACTAAACAAATATTCAACCATTCAATTACAACAATTAAGAACATTTATCAACGTCAACGCTCGCACACCCCCCAACGTGCAGGTCGAGGACTAACTGATATGTAACATGCAGATTACTTTTGCCAACTGAGCATAGTAATTAACTTGCAATGGACAGACGTCATTTTCAATACAGAAGATTAGGCCTTTGAACACATGCATGAGTCAAGTGTGTTTGGGGCGTTTGTGTTGAAGAGTCCACATTACGAGTTACATTAAAAGAAAAACTGGAAAGGACTGAAATATACCTGAACTATTAGTGGTTTTTTGCCCTCTCTCCCTCAAAATCTGAGGAATGAAATTATCTACAGAAAGGGTGTTATTTGATACAATATGATCAGATGGGATTAAGAAGCAACTGCTGCACTCTCTTTCAGTATTCTCCTGAGGCTTATATGGAGAGAAAATTGGCTTTGAACCACTGCTTAAAAGTTATAAAATCTTATTGTATCTTAAAGTAGAGTATACATTTGTACTGCATTTAGACGTGTAAGCCTCCCATCCATCCTTATTGAAAGAGAATTGATGCTTCTGAGTCATACCTTTGATTATTAACGAGTCTTTATACATTTTATGAAGTACAGTCAAAATGGAAGCATAAATTAACATTAGTGTCAGTATCGGACTCGAAAATACTAGATGACATTCTTAATTCATGATTCTCGATTTATACGGAAAGTATTTGATTGTTTTCATATTAACCAATGATTCTTGGTCCGAATTCGCAACAAGTTGTCACCTTTAAGTACTGAGAAGAGTACTGAGAAGGTCCACATCGATTCTGATAGTACCTTAGGAGTGTATCTTCTCGCATGATTTAACCAATTGTCATCATTCAGTTGTTGACTTGGAAGTTCACAGTTTAATTGTGCGTGCGGGCAGGTTAATAGCTGATAGCCAAAAATTTCTAGAATATTTAGGTAATGCTGCATGAATGACCCACCACTCAATTACTAAGTCAAACCCCTTTAAGAAACCCACTTTCAGTGGTAGTTCTTTCACTTGGCTGTACCCAATTATAACTGCAACCAGAGGTACCAACTTTCAACGACGTAGATACATAACCAGATCAAGTTATGATATTTCCCCAACTTATGAAACTTTGAGGTTTAAATGAACTGTTCCCATACATTTATCATTCTCGACCAAAGAGACTAGATGAGATTAAAGGCTCGGCTATGATTATTCAGTGGATGCTGTTAGTGTTGTGCAATACATTAATGCATATTCAAGATCGGCTATAATAGACTAGAAATAATTAAAAAATTCGAGCATGCAGTGAAAACGAGAGAGAATATATTAACAAAATAAAAAGAAAAGGACTAGAGAACCAGTATCATTTGCACAAGATAGTACAATACCACACAAAGTGAACTAAAATAAAATCCGTACCCTTTTTCAACTTTGGCCCCACACACACACACAGAGGGTCAATGGTGTATCATTAAGTTCATATTTTATAAACAAAGGTTATTCCTTTAACCACCCACTATTCAATTTTGCGCAAAGTACGCAAAATAATACACACTTAGAATATAGTAGTATAAATTCAAATCTTTACTACAGCTTTCAGCCTCTAAAGAGAGTGTAAATAATGATAAGAGACATTAATTGGTGTATAACCTATCATTCCTCAGTCTCGGGGCTTAATAAAATGTAACCACCAGATACGGGAAAAGAAAGACTGGCGTATATCTCGTGTGATTTGTTTTTCTCTGACATTCCTTAAAAACCACTCTTTTCTTCCTCATCCCACCAACCACAAAGCAAATACAATAACACAAAGTAATAAGTTATCCATTCATATAATACTTTTCCTCTTTCTTAAGCATTACTTCCTAGTATCAGGCTTGCAGTTTCCTCGTAATGGTGATTTTGCCTTACCTTTGTTCTTTCATGTAATGACTGTAATTTTTTCTCCTAGACACCCTCAAAGGGATAACCCTCACTGCAAACAGAACAACATGAAAAGGGTTGTCTGCTTGGTTCATAAAATCAACTAGTTAAAACAGTATAGACCGCAGTGGATCAGTTTTTAAGAGGGTTGGACTCCCATATAATCAGCTTGTGGGCTTATAATCACTTTAGCACTCCTCCCTTTATAAAGTCGGTTTTAAAGGAGAGTTGTATCCTATCAAGTTATAACAACATTTAGCCTGGAATGAAGCTATCTAAATGATTCACTTGCTACAAATTTAGTGAGCCTGAATCAATTTTCTAGCACCAAGAACAAACTGCAACCCAACACAAAATTCAAAAACTGCAAATAGGAAATAAGGAATAAGAAGTTGTAGCATACAGAAATGACATTGCCTACTAAATTTTGTCAAATGGTATCTGTATTCCTCCAGAATGTTTAAGATCTCAAAATCACTTAATGTGCTGCCAAAATTGTCATTCATCAAATTAATAGCATGATACTAACAAGGTTCTTCCACCCGATGCAAATGACTGTGTTGGACTAAGAAGTATCTTAGAAAATTTTAATTGTCCAATCATCTGCTACCCGCACATTAGGCTTGCGGATAGTGAGAACAGATGAGCCCCGTCCTCCTCGAAGCAGGAGGGGCCCAAGTTCGATATCCACCTTTTCGTTAGCTGGTTCAATTAAGGCATTTCTCATTCCAGGAGAAAAACCTAAGAGTATTATTCTCTCCACCATGCACTCTGAGGCAAATTTCTTACTGCCAGAACCTGTAGAGGCCACGTTTGAAGATGATGAAAGCTTTCCATCAGAGTACATGAAATGGCGATGAATATAAGCTCCTTGCTGGAATTCAAAGCTCTTCCCATCGTCAACATAAAGCCACCCTTCAGCTTCCTGGGAACTGTTGAGAGCAATAACCTGTAAAGAACCAAAACTTGAATCATTAAAGTGCATTTCAATGTTAAGGCTACTAATAGTGTATAAATAAATCGTTGAGGATGCTGAGCAAAGGCCAAAGTGAATTTGGTCCTCTTTCGCAATCATTGAAAGCTATAAAATGAATGTGATATCCACAGTCCCTCGACCCAAAGAAATGAAAGTATTTTCAAATTTATCGAACAAATTCCTCATTGTTTGCTGATATCATTGCATAATCTAAACTTCCAACAAAAGTTTTATTGATGCTCTTTCTTCTCCAAAGACCTTCAAAATAATAACAGTAAGTCTCAAGAGGACATGGCATAGGCAGCAGCTAAGTTTCATCCCCACAAGAAGACTCCACTGAGATAGAGACGTCATTACATCGGGTTAAGCGGTATCAGGCGTCCAGCAATTTCACGTGACAAAGGGAATCTAAAAATGACATTAGTGGCAATTAAAAACCATTCTTTTTGCAGAGTCACATTAGTAGCAACAAAAAACCATTCTTTCATCAAAGAAAAAGTGTGAATATTGGGAAATCCTTTTTGCGACAAATTGAGTTCACATGTAGGTGATGATTGCAAGTTTTGGGGGTGATAGGAATGGAAATAGTGATAATATTGATTGGAGATTGAAGATAGCCGCAGAGAATGTATAAATTGGCTTGATAATTTTCTTTTAATGCTGACCCCAGACAAATATGAGGCAGCACTATTGAATTAAGTTGAATTCTATAATATTTGTAAGGTGTCAAAATCAAATAAAAATGCTCAAAATTGGGACATGACAAACTCCAGTGCTTGTATTGACTTGAGGAAGATCATCTGCAAACAAATTTCTAATTTTGTAGTCAGAAGAGTAATCGTGTGAGCTTACTACTATTGACTTTTGACGGCTAATGTGGATTGAAGTCCAATACAAGCAAGTATAGTGGCTGAACTAGTGTAAAAATAGTACCCGTGGGTAAATTAAGAAAAAACTATATGCTTAAAAGAGAAGATATATCAACCAATGTATATGTCAGTAATATGAAGATTAGTCAAAGATTACGGGAATTTCCACAATGTCTTTTAATTGCAGAAAAAGGTGTAGCATAGTCGATAGATAAATTCATAGATGGATCTCTCTTGATATAGATAAGCACCTTAGCATGTGCACTTGTGTGCGCGCATGAGAAAGAGAGACAGAGAGAAAGAGAAGGAAGTGGTGTAACCATAAGAATTCACGATGGATCTACTTAAAGATTTAAAGGCATACCAGAGTATAAGGATCATTCTCCATTTGTGTGGAGCTCCGACGAAACCTGTCTTTCCTTGGTAAAATTGTACCAGCCCGCTGGAAAGCAGGAACACTATCTTCAGAAGCTTCCAACTTGTGAGTCACTCCTCCCTTGTATGCAGCTCCAGTTCTAACATCGTACCATGATTGATCTCCAGGAAGATATACGGAAACATGCTTAGCTTTCTATGAGAAGTTTCCGATTGAATTGTTTCATGGTAACAGAAAGACGATCAGAGACTATAGAAGGAAGCAAACAATGATACCAAGGATAAAATAATTACAAGCCTGGTAAGAATGTCACCTTGGTATATATTCCTTGCACCAAGAGACTGTTACCAACCATGAACGCCTCATCATTGCTGAAAGTTTGTTCATCATCTGGAAACTCCATCCATAGTGGACGCACAACAGGAATGCCACTCATGTTTGCCTCTCTAAATAATGTGTAGAAATAAGGGAGAAACATATAGCGGGTATGTATGGCTTCCCTCATTAGTTGTGTATTCCGTTCTCTGAAACCAACATAAACCGTATATATTATATCATACACAAGACAGAAAGGAAAGAGTACAAGTTGTAGCTCTGAAACTTGGAGAGGATGAAAAGATCACCAAGGAATGGGGGATATCATTCCAACATTATATTTTTATCATAAATCTAAAGCGCGTGCACAAAAATGTCAAAGAAAATTTCAACATTTCACTGAATCTTATAAAGATTTTTCTCTCCTTTCTTTGAATCCTTTCAGCCAGTGATCCAATGTCCTTATTAAAGGTAAAGGCTTTCATATTATCCTAGGTGGCAAAGAAGATTGAAACTAATGCACTATATGAACTTGACGTAGGACAATCCAATTCTAAATAGGATAAAAATTAGTTATTTATAATGGGATATTTATGATAAAATTTCTAGTTGTAATATGTTTTATCTCTTTCTATTGTTCTTTCTTGTTTAAAATAGGAGTTCTTTTCTTTATTGATTAGAATAAGATATCTTCTTTCTTTTAGATTAGAATTTTAGTTTTGTTTCCTTATATTCGTAAGATTAGGGAATAAGCTTTGTACACTTTTTCATTATTCAATTCAATCAATTCAATACAATAAAATTATTCCTTAGTTTATTCTTGTTTCAAGAATTTCAATTCTGCTTCCGTACCAGAACATTATAAGAACCAATCCCAGACGTCAACATGTTCATGAAAGCTGGCAGAAAAAATTATGTGCGTTTTTCC
This sequence comes from Fraxinus sp. D2006-0159, assembly GCA_903798375.1. Lineage (NCBI taxonomy): Eukaryota > Viridiplantae > Streptophyta > Magnoliopsida > Lamiales > Oleaceae > Fraxinus > Fraxinus sp. D2006-0159. The sequence goes on from CAIGRQ010144887.1 coordinate 9,838, forward strand.
ATGCATTGCAAGTTTGCTACTTCAAGAAATCAATGACCATCATTTATTTTCAACAGAGTTCTTTCTTCACTAAATTCTGGTGTGTTGGGGAACAAGAACTACAAGACTCTTTAGAGATGCATGATTATGCATCGTTTGAATTCGGACTACGAGATCATTAAAACTTTTCACAACTAATTTAACTTGTGTCAGTTGATAGGATGGCTTTCATTTCATCCTTCAGGCTTATGCATGAGAATGAAGCACGCAGTGAAAATAAGCATCAGACATCTACTCGTCCTAGACTTGTTCGACACTTTGTCTTAGGCTGCCTGGATGAGGTTCAGACCACTTTGCATTTCACTATAATGAAATACTGCTATATCTATCAACTAAGATTATAATTTGGTAACAAGTGGATTGCGGATGTGGACGATGTCATAGAGTAAAGTACTGCTGCTCAGGTCCAACAAGTTCTACCGTAAATGCCAGAGGTAAGCAACAACTCTACCCGAGAAACAGCTTACAACTTCCATCAAACCCCTCCATTTCCTTTATGCAAGACCCACATAGTATATTTTCATCAGCAATTACAAGATTAATTTTTGGATAATGGCTTTTGAGTGCATCAATCATATATCACAATTACCAAAAAAAAAGAAAATTGCTTTATTACACAAATGATGTTTTATAGTGTGTCCACACACACATGAATACATATAAAAAGTACTAATCTTGAAAGTAAATCTTGCTTTAATGTAAAAATAAATAACTTATTTATTTCCAATTTTGATAAGTAGAAATATTATTTATTTTAAAATAGGTAAAGCTTTTATGCTTAGCCAAACATTCTCATAGTAGTTTGGATTTGTGGTGACTGTTTAGGTTATGATTAGGATTTAGGCTGAACCAAAAGAAGGATGTAATTGATATTTTTAGGAGAAGCAGCGCTGTTGATTCTTAGCAAGCTTTTGAAACCATGTAATAAGGTAAAGAGCAATAAGAAATGTTAGATTTTTTAATATAGTTCATGCATGATACACTACCATTTTGATGTTTCACTATGATAACTACCCCTTTTCAGTCATGATCTAGCAGAAAGATAAGCTGATATAACCTAAAAAATTTTAAAAAATCTTATTTCTCCTAATCTCAAATCAGTAAAAGGTGTGTCACACTTGAATTATCGACATTTTCAATTCAAGCAAATCACTTCAACCTCATGCACTACTTTGGCTTTAATCCTTACAACTCTAATGCCTGAGATAATCTATTACTGATGTGATAATAAGTACAAGTACATACAGGTTGCAGGTTCCACAAAGCTTAAACATGGTATTTCACAAACTCTACAGCAAGAGGGCTCAAAGATATGAAACAGACAAGAATGCATTCAAAAATCCATTAATATAAGATCAACAAAAGAACCATGGAAAATGCAGATTCTTACATGGAATGATATGGGTATAAAAAAATAGATCTGATGTAACAGTAGACAACTTTCATAGAGAAGCTTAAAATAATGACTTGGCTATTTGACAAACACTACAACGAGATGGGTGTAAAATATGAAACAGACAAATATGTACATGAGGTTGAAAATCTATAAATATTAATGCAAACTGAAGAATTATGGGAAAATGCAGATTTTCTTTAATGGAACGGGGTGGGGAAAAAATTACTAGATCTGATATAAGAGTAAGACATCTTTCTTGATGAAATAAAATTTGACAGCAAACAATATGTAAATGCGTTCAAATGCACAACGTGTAAGCTAATAATATATGCCTCAAATAGCACCTATTTTTATAGGCAGGGCAAAATCTCATACCCGAATAACCAAGGTTCCCGTCTTTTAGTGTCATGATGAGCATGTCCCCTAAAGAATGGATAGTAGGCACCCACTTGATACCAGCGGACCAACAACTCAGTATCAGGATTACCAAAAAACCCACCAATATCCGCACCTGTGGATCTAGTATTATCAGAATTAAAAAGATTTGTATAGGTAGAGGAAAATGCAAGCAGAGGAAATTTTACAGACCAGAGAATGATATCCCAGTAAGACCAAGCGTCAAAACCATCGGAATGGAAACTCTTAGGTGATCCCATTCAGCTGAGTTATCCCCTGTCCAGATTGCTCCATATCTTTGACTTCCAGGGAAAACAGCTCTTGACAAAACAAATGGCCTGTCTTTTCCATCTCCTCGTTTAACCAGACCATCTGAAGTAGCCATGTGAAAGTAGTAACCATAGGCATTATGCAACTCTCTGTGCTCAACATCATCATGATGTAAAGCATCTCTGGGCATTGAGACCTGATTACAACAAATGAATCTTAACCGGTGGCCATCCAGGATTTGGAAACCAAAGATTTATATTCAAGGGAACTTGGGATTTTCACACAATTTTGGGAGGTGAACAGTACTTCTATTTGAAGATCATTTGAAATTTTAATCTTGAAAGGAAAAAATTCAAAATTTCAGAACTTCAAGTAGCCAGCTTCCCTGCCCATGCTGGACACCCTAAGTCCTGAGCCTTAACCAAGAGGTACTCACAAGAGACCATCTTTCAATCAGCATACCAAATAAACTCTTATATGTGACAGACAAAATATAAATGAGTTTTTTTTTTTAACAAATAAAGCAACCAACATAAACATGTCCTAGCATACTGAAACAAGTAGTATCAAGGATCAAAAAGCAATTTAGGATCAAAATGAAATGGCATACCTCTGGACCATTGAAGACAGAAGGTTCATTCATGTCATTCCAGATGTACAACGATGGAGTTGAACCAACATAATTCTCGTACGAGAATTTTTCAGCCCACCAAGACCTAATCTCTGGATTCACCACATCCAAGTATGATGATGAACCAGGCCAGCACCACCCGTCAAAATCCTTCCCAGTTGCATCCCGTACATAATATCCCTTTTGGGACGCCTCCTTATGTATATAGTAAGATTCATCCCTCTTAATGTGAGGGTCCACAATAGTGACCATATGCCTACCCTTTGCAGCCAACTTCTTCTGCATCTCTTCGGGATTAGGGAACAGCAGCCTATCCCACGTAAAATACTTTTTCCCGTCCGTATGCTCGATATCAAGCCATAAAACATCATATGGGATGTCATGCTCATCAAATTTGGTATCTACATTATAAACATCCTCTTCATCCCTGTAATTCCACCTACACTGATGGTAAGCAATAGCAAACAACTGTGGCATTGCTGGCGTTCCAGTCACACTACTATACTGCCTAACCACATCTTTTGGCCCCGGACCAACAAAAAAGAATGCATCCACAACACCAGCCTCGCTCATCCACAATGTATCGACCCTCTTTTGATCTGAAGGCAACATTAAAACAGAAGAAAAGTCATCATTCCAACCAGCCCCAAGAACATCAATCTGCATTTCAGCAGCATTCAACCAGAAAAACCCGGAGCTCCCACGCGACTTCCCATGGGAAATCATGAAAGGTATGGAACCATAAAGTCCAAAAGGCGAGTCAGCAATATATTCAAACACATCAAGGTTAAAAAGCCGATATGGCTCAGAATCCTCCACCCCAGGCCCTCTAGTTGGTTTTAAGGCTAAACTAGTGGCATGTTCCGGAATGCCATACACAAAATCCGCATCATAGAATGCTACGTCAAAGCTAATACTCTGAGGTCCATACGGCCGCGTATCAGTGTGGCTCCTAAACCTCTCCTCCCAATCCTCATTTTCTCCTTTTTTCTCCCTCAGCTGTTCAAAATCAAACAAACCATTTGAGTTCAAAGACAACACTTTTTTCCCATTTTCCCCACTCTCCCTCACAAAAACCTCAAATGGGTCATGCCGAATCACACCCTCATATCCATCAGAAAGATAAATAACGGACAAGATATCCAACCCATCTTCACTTTTCTCGGTTTTTAACTTCTGTAACCACAGCTTTTTGTTCAAAAACTCTGGCACAATCACATCAGGAACCTCAAATCTCTTCTTGCGCGGGCTTAAACTCTGGTCCTCATCAATCTTGAGCCTCAAGACACCATCTTGATATGCAGATATTGTGAGAACCAAAGGCTTAACAATGGGATTTTCTTGATTGTCAAGATTTTCTTGATTATCCAGATTTACTTCAACTTTATCTTTGGGGATGAGTTTCGCTATGAGATCTCCATCGGAAATCGAGACATCGGTGGCGATAAGAGAGCAGGCACCAGGTTTCCGGGATCGAGCACGTTTGCAGAATGGGGTCTGATTGCAGTTTCTGAACTCATCTTTTTTCCAAGAAAAAACAGAATTAATGAAAAGGAGGAATAACAGAATGGTATATAGATTTATTTTCATGATGTTACAAAGTTTTGGTAAAATAATGAATCACTACTCAGTGCGAGTGGAAATCATTCCAAGAATGGGTAGAGGCCAAGAACATAGAGTAGGACGGATGAAACAATGAGAAAAGAGGGTTACTTTTTTATGGGTATTATGGAAAATATTTTGGGAACAATATACAAAACGAATTACTTTTCAAGCCCCCGTTTGGTACACATTAAAAATTTTATTCTCATTCTTCTACTCATTTTCAACCATAAATTCTT
>CAIGRQ010144909.1:0-10597 GCA_903798375.1 Fraxinus sp. D2006-0159
AAACCACACGTTCTTAAAAAAAATCACTATTCCAACAACTCATTATAGTAAGAGTGTTTGAACCACATTATTTTGGAATAGTAGACTGATAAAAATGTGTGGTTGAAAAATAAGAAAAAAGTTATTGATGTGATAGAAAATATTATGTTATTAAAAAATGTGTGGTTGAAAATGAATAGAAGAATGATAATGAAAATTTTAATGTAGGTCAAACATGGGCTAAATCTTAAATAGGGTTTAAGATTATGATGTGTGGGGGTCAGCATAGATGTGAAGAGAGATTTATTCTCGTACTTTTGTTAATAGAATAGCGAAATCTTGTTTGGCAAATCTTAAAGTTATTTTTTAAAATAAAAAGTTAAATTATTTATAAAGTTAAACAGTATTGATTTTTTATTTTGAAAATTTTACTTTTTAATTATTGTCAAAAATGATCTTTTTACAATATATCCAATGTTGTTGAAATTCCTAATTAAGATTCAATAGCTTCGACCACGATGAATTGATGAGATGAAACTATGAAGGATAACATTGTCACCTTTTGGAGCTCCTCGAGTCATAAAAAATTGATCTCTCAAAATATTTTGAAAAACTATGTAGATATTTTATTGGTCTAACACTTGACAATTGAACCTTAGAATTTATCAATACATAGATGAAATGGAACATTAAGTTGTATACTCCATGATAAGTGTAGTTTCTATACTTATTCAAGACCCTGAATGATAATATTTTATTGTTATTTAAATAAAATTCTACCTAATTTATCTTATACTGCATTTTGTAGGTAAAAATTTATGTTTGATAAAGAATGGAAGAAAAGAATGCAAAATAGCAAAAAATGGCAAAATAGTCAAATCGAGATATCGAGGAAATAAGAGTGGCACCCTGGCGTCATGGAAGCCAATTATCAAAGGTGTGACGATTGCAAAAGCGAATAGAAGTGTGGCGTTGAAGAATGGACCATGGCACCATGAAAGCCAACCACACAGGTGTTGCGCTTCGCAGAAGAGGACAGAGGTGGCACTGCAGTATCACAACCAGGCGCCGCGATGCCGTATGTAGACGTATGTTTTTTTTTTAGCTCGTTTTGAAGCTCACAAGAAACCCTATATTCATACAACCGTGGAGAAGACTATAAAAGAGACATTACTTGGCATGTTTAGGGAGAGCACACATTGAGAAAAATAGAATACAACGAGAGATTGAAGAATACAATTCAAGCGATGAAATCATCAAGGAATTCGAGTTTGAAGCATTAATTGGAAGATGAAGAAGATTTTGTTACAAGATTAAATTCTTTTCTACATCTTTATTCAAAGAATCTGGTGATGTATTCAAAGACATTTTGTTGTTTATTTCTACATTATTATATTAGGGCAAATAATATAATCGACTTATGATCCTTTATTCTTTTATTCAAGATTTCTTTGATTTATTCATATATGTGTTGGTTTTACTATGAATTTAGGCTATGTTTGATAGTCAATATTTTCCATGGAAAATGAAAAAAAAAAATTTCATTTTCCACCTTTAACTCTTGTTTGACGCCTCTTTTCCTACTTTTGGGGGGAAAATGAATTCCAACTTTTGCCCAGTTTTTTTTTTGGAAATGGAAATAAAATTCATAACTAATTGTAAAAAAAAATTAACTTTAATGGACAATTTTCATGTAAAATGAACTCAAACGAACACTAAACTGTAATGAAAAATATGGTGAAAAAATAGTTTTCGAGCAAATTTTTTTTTTTAATTTTTGGCAATTGTAACAAATTTCATCACCAATTGTTAAAAGAAATTCACCTTAATAAACAATTTCCACGTAAAATAAAGCCGAACGTAAACAAAAAGATCCAAAATTTTAAAATTTTTCGGGTGAAAAATTATACCAATCAAACACAATTAATCAAGAATTCACTAGAAAACAATTTCTAGACAACTTTTTTCTCTGGAATTTATTTTATTTCCACCCATTTTCCACCCATACAATCAAACAGACCCTTAATGCATTGAATTAATTGATCACTAATTTGATGATTATGTGAGATTTTTACGAATCGAGATATGAGTTTGAGATTTAGACCATACATCAAAATTCGATAAATTAGTATAACGTGTAGATATCCATATGCTAATTATTGCGGCCTTAATATGAATTCTATAGAACTAGTGTTTCGTTTAACTAAGCTTGATTCGTGTTCGCTAAAATTATATATCGCAAGTGTAGGGTCACGTTCAAGTTAGTGGACATTTTGAGTCCGGTTTGTCGATCACTCGAGTAATGTTTACTTTTAATTACACAATTTAATCAATTTAATTTTAACAATAAAAACAAACACACGATAAAATTTGATTTTAGAAAATAAGGAAAATTAACTAAAAATCTACAAAATAAGAAAACATAAACACTATGAAATTTTGGAGGAAAAATGTGATTGAAATTCATGGTTTCGCTTAACCGTCGCCTAATTAATTTCTCCACAAGCTAATTAATAAACTACTCATTTATTATGTCATGCTCGATTTTTCAATTTTAGTTAATTACCTCTTTAGAACGAAATTAACTCTAATTGATTGGTTAACCTACTATATCGATTAAAACCAAATAATGACATTAAATTTGTATGAAAATAGCTCAATAGTTCACATAGGACTAGGGGTATATCTCTATCACCTACACAAACTTTGGGTATTTACTATTTGATCTAAAATTTACAATCTTTTCTCGAACGATGTACAAATCACTAAACTTAATCATTTAATGGTCAAACAAATGGAAAACATTCAACACAATAATAAATATACATGAAAATAAGCATGTTAATATCAAAAGGCAAATATTAAAATTAATTAAAGTTAGTTTAAGTTTCAACCATAAATCTCAACAATAAAATTTAGCTCCTGTTATATAAATGATAACAAAAGAGAATATTTATCCAGTACAATACAGATGATAGAAAATAATAAAGAAACTACAAGATTAAAGATAAAATCATTTTTGGTTGGATTTATTTGAATCATGATTTCCTCAATTCTTCTCCACATTTTCTTCGATTTTTTCTCATTGTGATCTTGATTTTGCCTCCAAAATGCCAAGAAAAAGAAAAGAAAAGGAAGAGAAAAAGAAAGAAAAAATAAAATGAAAGAAGAAAATTTAAAAAGGAAAAATTGAAGCAACACCGACTCTATTCCCTGGAGCCCGTTTAGAACCCATCTTCCAAAAATTGCAGCCCAAGCTCCTAAGATAATTGCAGGTCAGGTCCCTCAACTTTGATATTATACAATTTGGTCATCAAAATTTGATTTTCATATGATTATGCTCTTAATAAATTGCATCCAAGATTCTTCATCTTTCTGCTTTGTCCACTTTGGTCCTCAAATTCACAATTTTGCACTTTTTAATCTATTTTTCCCTATTTTGTCTTGTTCTCTTTTCTTTAGGTAATTGTTATCTAAAAAAGCAATATCTACATAGTTGTGAGTAGAAATTTGATCCTTTTCAATAATAAGCATATTTATGTATTAAATAAGTGTGCAAAAACACACATATCAAATATCCCCAAACAAAGATTCAAGTTTGGATAAAATTATACCTAATTTATGTTATATTGTATTTTGTAGGTAAAACTTTATGTATGATGAAGAATTGAAGAAAAGAATGTAAAATGGTGAAAAAGGGCAAAATAGTCAAGTCAGGATATCAAGGAAAGAAGAGTGGCACCCTAGCACTACGAAAGCCAAGCATCAGTGGTGTGGCACCGTGGCGCCACACCCGTGGCGTCGAGACGCCATATAGAAGAAGCAGACAAAAGGGCGCCACACATCAGGCGCTGTGGCGCCACTTGGTTTTTGGATGCAGCGTTGTAGTGCCACAACCATACGCCGCGACACCACCTGTAGACGTATGAAATCCACAAGAAACCCTATACTCATACAACCGTGGAGAAGACTATAAGAGGAACATTATTTGGTACTTTGGGGAGAGTACACATTGAGAAAAAGAGAATATAACGAGAGATTGAAGAACACAATTAAAGGGAGGAAACCTTTAAGGAATTTAAGTTTGAAGCATTGATTGGAAAATGAAGAAGATTTTATGCAAGATTAAATTCTTTTCTACATCTTTATTCAAAGAAACTGATGATGTATTCAAAGATAATTTCTTGTGTTTATTTTTACATTATGAGTAACTAATTTTCATATTAGGGCAAATAATGCAATCCACTTGTGATCCTTTATTCTTTTATCCAAGATTTCCGTGATGTATTCATATATGTGTTAGTTTTACTATGAGTTTAATACATTGAATTAATTAATAACTCATTTGGTGATTATGTGAGTCTATTACGAATCGAGATGTAAGTTTGAGATTTAGATCATATAGTAAAATTCTATAAATTAGTATAACGTGTAGAGATACCTATACTAATTATTTCGATCATAATATGAATTTTATAAAACTAGCGTTTCATTTAACTAAGTTTGATTTATATAGAGATATGGAATTGAATTAGTTAAATAGATTCAATGAGAACTCGAGAGGTGTAAATTGAATACTATAATAGAATTCGATTGAACACTATATTATGTTATGAATCTTGAATTGAGAATTAAGGTGATCAAGAGATGAAATTGTTACTCCTTGATATTTATCCCATATTTGAATCTTCAATCAACTATTGTTTGCAAAATTTTGATATTCTCAAGCAGCTAAAAGTAGTTAGAAAAAAATAATCACAACTATCATAATGCTTTACTTGCTTTTACCGAATAAAAGTTAGCAAAATTAGATTAAGTCCTGAAGTACAGTCCTCGTGGGAACTATATCCAGGCACAAAGATTCACTATACTGTTAGTTACGATATTGTACACTTGCAATATAAAAATGTAAACAATTTTTGGCGTTGCTTCGGTAGACTATTCACTTTTAGCCTTAGTTTATTTTATTTTTAACTGTTATTTGATTTGTTTATTTTCTTTAATTTACAGAAAAATGTGTTTATTGTATGCTCCGTACCCAAGGCGACGATCTTGAACCGTTTGACTCGAAAATAGAACATACTTTCAGACAAAAACACAATGAACATAAACAAAAACAACAACATCAAATGGTTGACGATCAAAATATTCATACTCTTATTCTGCCAATTGGACAAGTGGCCGCAAGAGTAGCGAAGCCACCGGATCAGCAGCATGAACAACGGGAAATAAATGAAGGAGACTTGTCAATTTCAATGTTCTTGACGCCCATAGCCGCGCTTGCGCGCTCTAGTATTGTGTATCCAGATTTAAGTGTAAATAATTTTCAGATAAGGGAAGAGTGAATCAATTTGATGAGCAACACTCCCCAATTCTATGGGTTACCACATGAAAATCCGAACACACATATCTCCAAATTTCTCAAAAATTGTCAAAACTTCCATGCTGTGGGGGTTAATGAAGACGATATTAAGTTACGATTATTTACATATACACTGAGAGATACTGCATTGGAGTGATTAGATGCCAAACCTCATGGAAACATTACTAATGGGAAAGAATTGATTAGAAAATTCTACAATAAATTCTTCCCACTGGGGAAAGTAGCTAAAATCAGATTGAAAATTCAAACTTTCCAATAGAAAGATTGAGAGAGCTATCAGGAGGCATGAAATAAATTCAAAGAGCTGATGCAAAATTGTCCAAATCATGGAATCACATTAGTTAATCAAGTGCAATACTTCTATACTGGACTCTTATCACTGTCAAATCTCAAGTGGATCCCTCTACTGGTGGATTGATCATAGGAAAATCGATACAACAAACCATGGATTTGTTTGAGTTAATTGCCACTACACATTCATTGTTTTCATCAGAAAGAGTGGACCATCGAGAGCATATGGGATGTACGAATTATATAGTACGACATTCACCAACGCGCAAATAGGAGCTTCGATAAAGCAGGTGAAGTTATTGGTGAAATCACAAACGAGAGGAGCACATATAGTGATGGATGGTTCATCATGTGAAAATTGTGGTGCTGACCATTAAACAGAAAATTGTATATCTATGGGCATTCTCGAGGAACAAGGCAACTTCATTCAGAATGCTCCCTCCATTTTAACCCGTATTCACAAACATATAACTCAAGATGGAGACAACACCCGAACTTCAGATGGTCAGAGAATCAACAAGGGAATGGTTCAAATAATGCCCAGCAGGAAAAAAACTAAGTGTAAGAGAGATGTTCAATCACTATATGCAGAAGACAGACAAAGTGGTCCATCAAATTGACACAATTTTTCATAATCAGTAGGCATCAATCAAGAAATTGGAGACACAAATTGGTCAGATAACTTAACAGCTTGCAGAATGCCCACAAGAGATATTGCCAGACAATACAATGATAAATCCAAAAAAACAAGTGCAAGCTATTACAATTAGGAGTAGAGAACAATTGTTAGAGATACTTGAAAAAAGGCCAGACAAAAAATACAAAGAGATAGAAGTTAAACAAGCTCATAAAGAAGAAAAAGCTGCAGCATTTGCAAAATAAGAGGAAGAGAGAAGAGAAAAATCTATAGTAATAGCACCAAGTGCCATTAAAGCTTATGTGCCACCAATTATCCTTCCTCAAAGGTTGCAGAAAAAGAAGTTAGACAACAATTTGCCAATTTTGTGGAGATTTTTGAGAAATTGCACACAAACATCCGTTTTGTAGATGCAATAGCACAAATGCTCAGTTATGCAAAATTTCTAAAATAAATCCTGTCCAACAAGAGGAAGCTGGAAGAACATGAGATCGTCTGCTTGAACGCAGAATGCAGGGCAATTCTCTTAAAAAAGCTACCTCCTAAATTAAAGGACCCAGAGAGTTTTACTATACTGTGCACTATTGGTTCTAATTATTTCGAGCATTCCTTATGTGATTTAGGTGCTAGTGATAGCTTAATATCACTCTCTATTTATAGGTCTCTCGTATTAGGAGAAGCTAAACCTACAATAATCTCATTTTAACAGGTTGATAGGTCTATCAAAAGACCAAAGAGAATTATTAAAGATGTGTTCGTCAAGGTTGAAAAGTGCATTTTCCCGATAGATTTCATTATCTTGGACATGGAAGATGATTCAAATATTCTCTAATCTTGCGAAGCCCTTTATTGGCTATCGGGAGAACACTTATTGATGTGTATGACAGAAAAATAATTCTTTGAGTGGACAATGAACAAGTCATATTCAATATGTTCAAGGAAATGAAACACCCATTAACTTCAGATACTTTTTACCGAGTGGATATTCTTGATGAGCTTGTGGTCGATACATTTGATGTAACACATCCGTAATTCTATGTGAGGCAAACAGTGCACAATTAGAGGCAAACTTGTAGAGAGAACAAAATGTATTATACATTTGAATGAACAACCAACTGGACATAGATATTGTCCTACTTTTTGTATGCATAAAATCTTAACGGAGGACGAGTCTAAGCCATCCGTGGAAGGTCGATGCAGATTAAATATAACTTTGAAAGAAGTAGTGAGAAAAAAAGTACTGAAATTGCTCGATGTAAGAATTATCTACCCCATTTCAGATAGTTCTTGGATGAGTCTAGTACATGTGGTGTCTAAGAAGAGTGAAATTACATTAGAGAAGAACGAGAACAATGAGTTGATACCATCATGGTTAGTTACGAGATAGAGAGTGAGTATAGATTATAGGAAGCTAAATAATGCTACCAAAAAGATCACTTCCCATATCCCTTCATTGTTCAGATGTTGGAAAGGTTAGTAGGTCATTTTCATTACTGCTCTCTAGACAGATATTCTTGGTACAATCAGATAGTCATTACTCCAGAAGAGTAGGAGAAAACAACCTTTACATGTCCCTACGATACTTTTGCCTTTAGAAGAATACCTTTTGGTCTGTGCAATGCACTTACGACCTTTCAATGGACATATCTTCTGACATGGTGGAAAAATATATCAAGATATTAATGGATGACTTTTCAGTATTTGGAGATTCATTTGATAATTGCTTAGAACATTTATCTTTCATATTACGAAGGTGTGAAGAGAAAAATCTGGTGCTCAATTGGGGATAATACCACTTTATGGTGAAAGAGGGAATAATGCTGGGTCATCGGATTTCTTCACATGGTTTGAGGTTGACAAAGTAAAGATACAAGTGATTGAAAAATTAAAGCCACCTACTTCAGTTAAAGGGATTAGAAGCTTTTTGGGACATGTGGGGTTTTACAAACGATTCATCTAGAACTTCTCAAAGATTACAAAACCTTTGTGCAATCGACTGGAGAATGATGTACCATTTATCTTTTCTGATGAATGTTTAAATGCCTTTAACACTCTGAGGGAAAAGTTAACATCTGTATATGTTATAGTGGCACCAGACTGGAAACTACCTTTCATGCTCATGTGTGACGCCCGTGATTTCGTAGTGGGAACAGTGCTAGGTCAACAAAAGGAAAAGGTCTTGTATGTCATCTACTATCCAGCAAAACTTTGACATATGCTTAGATCAACTACGCAACAACTGAAAAGGAAATGCTAGTAGGGGTATTTGCCTTTGAAAATTTTCATTCTTATCTAATGGTTCAAAGGTGATAGTTTGTATAGGCCATGTAGCTTTGAAGTATTTACTGGAGAAGAAAGATGATAAACCCAGGTTGATTCGGTGGGTTCTATTACTTCAAGAGTTTGACATTGAAATTCATTATAAGAAGGGACAGAAAACTAGGTAGCGAATCACTTATCAATTATAGCAGTTGAAAGAGTTAGATGATGTGGATATCAATGAAATTTTTCCTGATGAGCAATTATTGTAGTTGGAAAAGGCTCCTTGGTACACAAACATTATTAACTAATTAGTGAGTGGGTATGTGGTTCCAGATTTAACCTATCAGTAGAAGAAGAAACTTTTGCATGAAGCAAAATTCTATTAATGAGATGGTCCGATTTATACAGAAGAGAGGCAGACTAGATTATCAGGAGATGTGTGCCAGAGGATAAGATGAAACAGATCCTTTCAAGGGTTCATGCTTCAGCTTATGGAGGATGCTTTGGCCCAATTGAAACAATAGTGAAGGTACTTCAAAGAGTTTTTTTGGCCAATATTATTTAAGGACTGCCACAATTTTTGTAGATCTTGTGATAAGTGTCAAAGAACAGGTAACATATCGGCACATCATGAGATGCCACTAAACAACATTTTGGAGGTGGAACTATTTGATGTATGAGAAATTGATTTTATGGAACCTTTTTCGTCTTACTATAACAATTGATATATCTTAGTGGGAGTGGACTATGACTCCAAACGGGTGGAAGCAAAGGCATTACCTACCAATGATACAAGGCTAGTGGTAAATTTTAAAAAGAAAAATATTTTCAACCGCTATGGATCTCCAAAAGCCATCATAAGTGATGGTGGAACTCACTTCCGCAATCGGTTATTCCAGGTGGTGCTTGTTGAATATAGGGTACAACATCGAATAGCCACACCCTATCACTCTCAGACAAATGAACATGTTGAAACTTTTAATAGATTGCTGAAGAGAATTCTGAAACTCACGGTAAATGCATCTCGAAAAGATTGGTCCAAAAAATTGGACGATACTTTGTGGGCCTATCACATAGCTTACAAGACGCTGATTGGAATGTCGTCATACCGAATAATTTTTGGGAAGACTTGCCACTTACCAGTTGAGTTTGAGTACAAAGCATACTGGGCATTGAAGCAGTTGAACATGGACTTAGAAAATGCCGGTGAAACCAGAATACTACAGCTTCACGAATTAGAAGAATTTAGATGAGAATCTTATGAAAATGCATCCATTTACAAAGAAAATACTGGGCATTGAAGCAGTTGAACATGGACTTATAAAAGGTTGAAGAAACAAGAATACTATACCTTTACGAATTGGTAGAATTCAGAAGAGAAGCTTATGAAAATGTATCCATCTACAAAGAAAAGACAAAGCATTGGTATGACAAGAATATTCGACAACGAATTTTCAAAGTAGGGGATCAAGTGATCTTGTACAACTCCAGACTTAAGCTATTCCTAGGAAAATTGAAATCAAGATGGTCTGGACCTTTCACGTATTCCAAGTATTTCAATACGGTACAATTGAATTACACCACCTTACAAAGAGAAATTTCAAGGTTAATGGATAACACATCAAACACTACGTAGATGATTTTCCCACCGCTAAAGACAGCCTTGGACTAGTTGTCAGATAATAACCGCGACACAAAGTCAAGCTAATAACTTTAAAAAATGCTTCTTGGGAGGCAACGTAAGCTTTCTTTCTTTTTATTTATTCTGTTTTTGAGTTTTAGGATAGTTGAGTTTATTTTAAATTTATTTGTGACTTATCATCCATACCTATTTCCCTTGGGTTTTCGATATGTTAGTTGGTTAGATGTTAGAGCTAAGTAACACTTATTCCAGTTATTTGATTTTTCAGAAACATGATGTTGCACAACATTTAAGCCAATATTAAACAAGGAGCCAATGGGAGCAATATGAAAGCTAGCCATTGAATTACAAGCCATATCATGAGAGTTTTTTCTTCACTTTTTTTTTCACTCCTTTATATGCG
>CAIGRQ010144966.1:0-11364 GCA_903798375.1 Fraxinus sp. D2006-0159
GCAATGAAAAACCTTTTCTTTTCAAACTAGGGGCAAATTTTCTTCCCATTCCCAAGATTCTCTCCAGCTACTTCGTATTAATTGTAGAATCCCTAAAAAAATCAGTAGGCACCGACGGAACTTACCTCGTCACCAGAGCAGGCGAGTAGCGACAGGATTGCCGGGGAGACGGAGACCGAGAGAGCTCAAAGAGGAGGGAAAGATGGAACGGGCGGAGGCACAGAGGCGGAGCAGGGCTACGGTACGGGTGTGGGAGAGACAGAGTCGAGATTGATGCGATGTCGTCGTCGTGGGTGTGGGTGGCCGTGTGTCGGCGTGTCGTGTGGGACTTGGGACGGTGGGACTTGGGAGAGAGGACGAAGAGCCAGACGTGAAACAAGGAATGGGGCTACGGTTTTGATTTTGAAGTCTTTTTCCTTCGTTATTTAAAAAAAACTTGAAAACCTAGTGGGGCACGTGCCCCACTAGGCCCAACTGTAGATCCGCCAGTGGAAACGTTTTTATTTGCAATATACTCACTACCTATTGAAAATCGTAGAAAACTCTCCTATTTGAAACCTTTTATAAGAAAAATGCCCCTACCATCAAATTTTTCGTTAAAAACAGTAAAAATGTCAAAATTAAAAAGTAATAATTGCAATTTCAATATCGAAACTTTTTATCCTTTTACAAATTATACCCAATTTTTTTTTCGTACCACCCGTAATCTCAACCCTTTAAAACTTTATTTTTCACCCTATTTCATTTGAGTAATGTTATTCATTCCCACTGGAGTTACAAACAACGTCTAGATGACGTTAAAGTGGCATTAAATGATAAGTGAAATTAAATAAGTCATTTAATTTTACCTTTTATTTAACCTATCATTTAGAGCCACATAAATTGTGTTTGTAACTTAGTCTTTCATTTTCTTCCCAACTTAGTTTTTAACCTACATTTTCTATGATGAATCTCGATGAATAAAACCTACATCTACGTACTAAAGACTGATTTTGGGTTAAATTGTCAAATATAGAGACTGCCCCCATGAATGTAGATGCAAATTTTTGTGTTGGTAGTCGTGGTACTGTTATTTGGTGTCAGCGATGCCGCCGAAGACGGTGGAGGAGGAGACCGTCTATGGCATGCAACAGCGAGACCACCACAGACGGAAGCAGCTTTCGCTTTTCCGATACCAACTTAGACGATAACCGCACACGGCAGTCTTCTACCTCCTCTGTCGCCGCGGTTGATGGATGGCCAGGAAAATGCAGCATCTCTAAACGGGCCAAGGTCATTCGCCAACAGAAATTCAACTGCCCGGCAAATTTGACTCAGAAGAGATTGACCTAGAATCCGAGGAGTTGGAACAGACAATACAGAACAATTTATTTAGAAGAAAAAAGAGTGATTCGAGACTTTAAAATTTGTCAATTGAGTTTGGAAGAAAATGTAAATTGCAATTCAGGTTGATGAGATGAAGAATTCAATGGGATTTTGATAAGGGTAATTAATTATATTACCACAACAAATTTTATTTCTGCATCACATTATAATCACACTACAATTAAAACATGTTTTTAATATATATATCACAAAAAATTTACAATTATAGACCAAATCCAAAAATAACTAAAAAGGATAATTATATTATCACCACAAATATTATTTCTTGCACCACGATTCCACCCATTTTAATTTTTCCTAACTACATTAAAAAATAAAAAATGTGTTGTACATTTCCCTTCTTTCGGCTCTACACCAATTCTCCCAAGAATCCCCACCCCCCACCCCATTGGCTAAAAGGAAAAAAACAGCATAATGCACATTAAACAATTGGAGTAATGAGGAAAGGAGGAGGCGGCAACATAGGGCAATATCTTTCTTGGCCAGTAGTGTTTGATATCTGGGCCTTGTCGTTGACTTGAATGGAGCTGGTAGCGAATTCAACCGGCATTTGTATTCTGTTTGTTATGGTATTTGATCTGGTTATTAGTTTTGATTAGTACTTTTCCTTAATTGCGTTTCAAGAATTTATGCATATCATAATCGAGATAAAACATAATTGTGGTGGTTTGAATCTTTTAATGTATGAACTTTGCATTTGTATTTTTAAATAGGAGTTATATATATCTTTTGTGGTGTGCGGATGATCGTAATGGAATGAATAAATATATGAGTGGATCATAGATAGGACGTCTATGTCATTTTAGGTTAGTTAAGTAAATAAGAAGATTGTGGTGTGCTAAATAATTATTGTAGCAGTAATATAACCACCCTTTTGATAAGGATCGTAATGGAGCGGGTATGAGACAGGTCGGTCATTTCCATCTCGTCCTGGATATTTCTGTTACATTACCCCATCATCATAACCGGTCAAATCGGGATGGGACGGATTTGGGGCGGGATCGGGATCGGGATCGGGAACGGGGTGGGGTGGGGTCCCATTTATTTTTTCTTTTTTTCTTTCTATTTTTTATTTATTTTATTTTATTTTTTGCTTTTATTTTTTTATGTTTTAGTTAGTAAATATTATTACTTTTCTAATAATTTGTTAAAAACTATTTATATTCTTTTCTTTAAAAATGACGATAAATCTATTATTTTTGTTTGATAAAAAAATTTAAATTTAAAATTAACTTTAAATAGGACGGATAGCGGGCGGAAACTATGTTTCTCATATCCGTCTCGTTCCCACTTCGAGTGTGACCATCGCCCCTTCCCTGCCCCATTTACTCGGTTAGGTGGGTGATCATCACCCCATTCGGGGCGGGGCTCCAGAAGTATTGGGTTGAAAGAATTTTTTTACCATCTCGAGTTGTGACCATCGCCCCTTCCCCACCCCATTTACTCGGTTAGGTGGGTGATCATCACCCCATTCGGGGCGGGGCTCCAGAAGTATTGGGTTGAAAGAATTTTTTTACCATCCCTAGATTTTGATTGAATTGGATTGTAATTGTAACGATGATATGGGGGCTGCTCACAAACTATGCTGAAACTTGATTCAAGATAAGGGGGATACGTGAATTCAAATTATCTTTAATTTAATCGGTTTTTATGCGGAAAAAAAAAAAATTTATTTTCGAGGAAGAAGATGAAGTGGGGGTAGGATGAAAAACAAAGTTTTAAAGATTTGACATTGTGAGAAATTTCATTTGTCAAAAAATAAAAGTTTGGGTACTAAAATTACAATTATTTATTTTTAATTTTGGCATTTTTTACTATTTTTAACCAAAAATCTTACCGATGTTAACAGCATGAGGTTTTTTACACAAAAAGTTTCAAATATGAGATTTTCTTCGATTTTCAATATTTGTGATTATATCGCAAATGAAAAAGTTCTAGGAGAATCTCTACAATCCTTTTACAAATTTTAATCAACTTGACGATGTGCTGCATTAATACGTAATCAAAAAATTACGTCTCGACATGTCCAACACATACACACGTCTCCTTGTCGTTCCATCATACATGTACAAAATGTACATATCCTCCCTGTCCTTGCAGCAGCCAAAAACCACTAGGGTTCAAAATTAACTACCTCAATTGAAGGAGAGCAAGTAGTTGTAAATATAATATCATCAACGGATAATTTATCCTTCTCCAAATATTATTCCAGCAGTCAAAGCTCAAGACGAAGAAAATATACTTTTACAAAGGTCTCATGCCAGTCAGTGCCAGTGCTTGGCGAAAGGACGAACATATTTCAGGCAGCCCAGAAAGGTTTAGGTGCACTTGAAAGGCTCTTAGAGGGCTCCTCGAAGGTTTCCTCGAGATTGTCGTCATCATCATCATCTCCGTATTCCATAAGCTTGATTAAAGTTTCTACACCAACAAACAAAAAGAAGTAAATTAAATAAACAGATAAGGGCACCACAGATTTCGTCTGCCTCTAGTAGATAGAAAAGCATGGGACAAGAAATGTTTCATATGTTGGAACTTTCCCAGCATATGCTTAAGAAGCCACGTAAAAAAATTTCTTATAGGAACAATAATATAGCAGCAACAGTGGAAGTACCAGGGATGGGTCCAGGTTTTGAGTTATGCAGATTGCTGTTGGTCTCATGAATTTTAGGAGTTGAATTGAACTTCGGCGGAGGCGGCGGTGGAGGCATGCTCTTGAGAGGGGGTGGAGGCATGCTCTTGGGAGGAGATGGTGGTGGCACATTCTTGGGAGGGGTTGGTGGAATTACATCAGGGGATGGCCGGATCAACTTCCTTGGAGCAGGCATAAATGACATGTCTTTTGCACCTACATGTGATGTTAGTTCACGTGGCATTTGAAATTCTGATCCCTGTAATTTATTCTGGGAAACGTTTAACAATATCCCTTAAAGTTAGATTATAATATGGTGCCATAATATCTGGGAAAAGAACAACTTTATAAAACCTTGCAAGTCTTCATCAGTTCTGCATCTGAAATATAAGCAAAAGTACATACATGTGGGGTGAAGGTACTCAGACTACGATGTGGTACAGAAATTGCAATTATAAATAGAACTTTAGACTATGCTCCCCTTCACTCTATAGACAATATGGACCATTCAATGTGTGTTTGTGTTATATATTCTGTTATTCGTGGCTCACATATAACTTCTAGTATCCCAAAGACAGTGGGAAGAAAAGGTAGCAGTAGGTGGAAGAATTGAAACCTAGAAAGATGTCTTTTAAGTTTTAAAAGTACGATTAGCAGTTGGAAACAACTAAAGCAGAAACAGGTGCTCAAACGAATTTTATGCAGACAGATAACAGATCAGCTAAAAATAAAGATCACAAATCCTGATTCGGCATGAAAGAAAAGCAATGGAACAGCATGCAGCCATCCCATGCACTTCCATGTCAGAGAACCCTGTGGATATCAGCCTGTAAGCTTCATACAAGGTCAGAGAAAATACCTGGAATAAGAAGTAATAAACATCAGGACTGAAATAACAGTGCATTCATTTATTAATAATAGCATGACTAAATCTTTATTTAGATAGAAAAAAGTTTTAAAGGATTCCATAGGAGTTATTAAATACACACCTAGTGCAGAAAATCAAGTACGTACATTGACTTGCAAAATAAAGAGAAATAACAATTAACATAACCTATTGTCCGTTCAAGGCATGAGTGGTGCAAACAATAATATAGTAGTGTGGATCAACCAGTACCAACAATAAAATAACAAATTATACATCACTAAAAATCCTCAAGATACAACGCAAGGGACTGATAGAAAATGCAAAACAATACACCAAGCAGCAGCCTTTATCTACTATTTTCAAATTAATCACTAAAACCATGAAATCATGCCGTCTAACAGAAAGTTAGCTGCTGTTTATTAACTATATAGTCCCAAAACATATTTATTGAAACCAAGACAAGATTATCAGTTTTAGCTTTGGCTGCCTGCATGACACTTGAAAGCAGTGGCTTCCCTAAACAACTTCATAGTCACATAGGCAGTTCACTCACGAAATTAAATCCTCAGCTACCAGTTCTCCTCCAAGTCTATTAGAGATAACGTAATGTATTTACCATGTCAGAAACTTAGAATATCCATTACACAGGATAACAGAGAAACAAGTACCTCTTTTGCTGCAGAGGGCAGAGGGCTTAACACTGGAGTATCAGATAATTAAACAGAAGGCTTGTTCAAATATATTGAAAGGATACATCAATTATGGCATATTCACAAATTTAAAATGAAAGAAAAAGGGGAGAGCAAGCCAATCCACTCCCTCCCTAAGGGGAACCCTAAAAAATGCTTCACTGATAGCGTTTTAGATTATAACAATTGTGTCTTCAACCAAATGAAAATGCAACTTCCAGCCGTACACTATCAACTTTCACCAGGGATTAAATAAAAACAGCTAGGAGAGCTAAACTAACAAGCTATACTCTCTTTGTTTATTTCAAATTTCAGTCAGTTAATCCCCTAATTGGCCAACTTCAAACCACAAAAATAAGAATTGCATGGCATGCCCTCAAACAATTCCTACACGCTATAGTTAGTTACTCAAAGTTAACTATCCCAAAGGCTTAGAATAGTCCATGATTTTATTAAGCTTCCGACTGGTTTTGCAGATTTTAATATGGAAACAGGGAATAAGAACAGTAAATGAATTTGTATTTCTATTTACTGAGACTAAATTTTGTACTGAATTGAATTGCAATGGAAACTGAAAAGACATTACGAAAAGCGTAGTCAAGCATTTGAGAGGCTCAACTCTCTCCCATACTACTCTCCAAATTACATAAACTTCCAAAACTGCACCTCCCCCTACTTTAATTAACTCAAATGGAAATATTAACGTACATTGGGGCCTATCAGGTTTGTGTTTAACTACCTTGTGAGTTCCTTCAGCAGACGATGAAAAGAAAAGTAGACCAATAAAATAATACTAGTTAGGTTCCTCTAATCAGAAACTTGAAGAAGTTCAAACCCAATGCTATTCATCAGGTATAAACATCATAATATTGTTCCAATTTTTGTTGCTAGGTAAATATATGATTAATACAACTGTTTGAAATAAAACACCTAGTGCTAGTCATATGACAGCAAGGGAAAATCTTCACCCCCAGTCCCCAAAGAAGTGAAAACTATGTCTAGTCTCAAACACGGTAATCACAGATACCTGGTGGGAATTTGCTGGCCCTGTTGCAGCAATGGATAATTCTTGAAACTTCCGTCTCCGAGGGGGGCGCTTCTCCTCAGAGGGGCCCACCTTTGTAGGTAATTTTGCGTTTGCAGATGTTGTTGAAGGAAAAACTGTAGCAGTAACAGGCGATGTTGACTGTCTAAGGGCTAAGGCAACTTGTTGCAAAGGCGTAGCTTGGGGATATATCTCTTCATAACCAATATAGCTTGTTCCACCAATCAACGAAGAACGAGGATGGCAAACAGTGCTAGCCTGAGGCATTCCTGGATTTGAAAACCCCATAGATTGCAATTCTGCTCCATGAGAAGCATCATCAGTCGCACCAGCTGAAGAAGTGAAACTGGAAGCAGCCCGTTCTTTCACAATTGACTCATTCCCAGAATTTTGGACTTCGCCCAGCAACTGAGGTGGAGGTGGGACAGCAACATACACTTTACATGAAGAAGACCTGTAAATACAGAGATGCAAGAGGCCATAAGTTATCCTGTGGAGTAAGAAATGGCTTGGAGTCTAAAATATACAAGATATCAAGTCCTTAAAGATGCACAGAGGGCATAGAGAAGAGATTAAAGCACAGAAAAAAATTGAATTTTTTTAGTTAAAAAAAAATGAAGAATAAAAGAAATCCACATCCATTCTTTGTATGTATGTGCTTAATGGGACAATCATTTTTTGATCATTTGATCAATTAGCACTGTCGCTTATTTTTCCTTTGATATGTAAATTATTCTTGAAGGATGGATTAGGGATTCATAAAACAAGGCACACAAGTACACTTTAAAAACCAAGTGTGTCTCACACCTAGAGATTGTAAAGTTAAAAATTACATGATATAAACATATTTATGTAAATCCAGTAAATGCTAATAGCTAATAACCGCATTGTACCTGTTACAAGAAGAACCGGATTCCATTGAAATGAGGCATGCAAGCTTCTTTCAATCTATGATCATTTTACATGTCTATTTTTTTTTTTTAATACATCAGTATAAACAAATCTCATTACCTAGAGGCACCACATTCTGCACTTATCGTGTCCAAAAGATTTTCAGCCAAAAGTTTTGCACGTTCAAGACTAATTGGATCATTGCTCGACAACAACAAATGCAATGGTTGCTGTGCTTCTACAAGTAGAGCAATTGCAATAAAAATATTAACAAAGATCAGGACAACCAAATAGCACAACACGAAAGTGATATACTACAAAAGACTACCTTCGCCCAGTGCATTTTCAGAATTCCCAGAACCACGTCCTCTTAGTAAGACAGTTGTTCCTGTTTCGCTCATAATATGGTTTACATACTGGTCCTGCATTTACAAAAGCCAACCAGCAGCAACACAAAAGAATCTCTCCGAGTTGAATGGAGATATCAGAGAAAGCTTCAAACATTAGAATCTCCCATTATCACAATAACAAACGTTAATATTAAGTCAACAAGAGTATCATGCGTTCTTAAAAAATACAGAAAAGAGGAAAGAAGCAACGGCTGAACAATTGAAGATCAATGGATGGAAGATGGCTTGAACTAGTAAGATGAGAGCCATGAGACCATTACCACACGCAAGAGAAGCCCAGTTTTTCAATAGAGATATAACAGTGTCGATAGTTTATCAGAGCTATACCTATATTAATAGATTTGAGATCCTAATCAAAAAATTTCTAATGGAAGCATTCGGTTGTGAGTTTACTATTGCACTGATAATAAAGAATAAAGTGATGTGCATCACGCCATCACCGAGGAATAAGTTCAATAGAGCTACCACAAAACTATTCCAAGCCATGCTTTTTGGAAATGGACACCTATACAAGGGATGAATAAGAAGTGTCACTCCCCAATTCCCTCTTGTAAGTGCTAAGAGAAAAGGAGAACTGATATGAAACTTCAATTTTATTTTTTATTTTATTTTTAAAATATTTCTATCAAACATGAGGAGTATAGATCATTGCTGCTGACATAAGAAACCATGGGTGAAATTTTCAACGAAATTTTGCAAAAAGATTTAATGAACAGAAATAAAGGAATCATTCAAATTTATGTTATGTATGCACAGTTATTGATTGACTTGCTTGATCCTCTGAGAAAAATTCATTTCAGGTTTAATGAACACCCAGTCTCCTACATGGAAGCCTCATAGTGTAACTCAGATTCTAAGCATAAGATGTATTATCTCAGTATTTCCTGGTTTTCTGGGATGGGAAAATTGCGTCCGTTACATGTCATAATGTTGAGACCCAACATAAGTTTATATCGAACAATAAATTAATATATCAAGTCACCGCTGCTTAGCATAAAATCGGCACCGTTGCTCATTAGATCATTCCTATCTCTATATATATTAATAAGTCAAATATATAATTTAACATAATTTCATTATTATTAAAAAAAATAGAAGCCTGACAATAAATACAAAATAAAATACAAAATCATTTTATCTTAATCCTTAATTCTCCCAATTTCATTTTCTTCAAAATCACCACCAACTTCTTCATTACTATTAAAAATTACTCTCTAACTCTGGCTCATGATAAATTAATAGCCTCAAGTAGCCCAACACCTTCAATAGTATCAAATGAGTCACTGACAATGTTCCACATTATTTATTCTCCTCTTGAATAATTAACTAATTTTCTTGATAAAAGATGAATAAAAATCAATTCTTCAGCTTATTGTGGAGTTATTCAATTCATTCTCATAGAGTGCAAAAAAGTGCAAGTTGTCCTTGTTAATAATAATAATAATAATAATAATAATAATAGTTATCTATTAAGTAAAAAATGGCATCTATTATCAGTAATAATATAATAATAAGTTTAAAACAGTTTAAAATTAATAAAACTCTTCTTCACGTGTTCTAAAGTATCTGATACATATTGAAAATACAAAAAAATATAAAATATATATAATTAAAAATAAGTATATGGTACGTATTGAAGAGTGTTCAAGTGTATCCAAACTTGGATACGTATCAGAGGGGGTACGCAATAAGTTTCCAAGTATCTGTGCTTTTGAACATATCATCATAGACATTATCGGCTTTGTAAACCACATAGAGAACTTGTGATTAACGAACGAAACATTTTCCTTAACACACTCCTTCAACAAGTTTGGCCTCTTACAGAGAGAGTTACTTCTGATGAAATATTCTATTATATAAAGTAATCTCGTCATCACCCCCAGCAATACCTTGAAAAAAAAAAGGAGGATGAAGACAGAGAGAAAAAAGCAGTCAATTAACTTCCTTGTGTGTATGTCACAGAGATCTTATGTAACATAGGAATTCTACACACCACCCGCCAGCCCAAGAAATTATCCCCACCGCCGCTACCAATCAAAATTTTAAAAAAGAAAAAAGTGTAGGCCAAAAAACATAGAAAATATGATAGAAAAATGGAAGATGAGGCAAAGAAAGGTACAGGGAGGAAGAGAAGCTCACATTTGGACCACGAATACGAGAAGCAATATTCAAGGATGGATTTGCCTCAAAGCCCAAAAACACACAGGCAGTCAATAAAGGATTAACCTGAAGTAAAGACAAAAACAATTGGTCGCAACATAATCTCAATTTTGAGGGTGAAAACACTAGAGGTCTACCAACTTTGAGATAAGTTCCATTTTAGTCACTCAACTTTTTCTTTTTCCAAACTCAACTGAAGTTTCAATTTCTTTTGAGTTTGGTTGCAGATAAAGTTTCGATTTAGTGGTGACCAAACTGAAATAAATTTGAAACCTGAGTGGATTTGGAATAAAAAAGAAGAAAATAAATAGCTAAAACCAAATTTAGCTAAAAATTTGGTGATCTTAAAGTGTTTTTTTACCCTTTTTATAGCTATGGTAGCTCTCTGGATTCAATATTACCTTTACCCCATTGTTCACAGATCCCTGGTTCAGAATTTCTTCCACCATAGCAGCTGCAAGATCAACTGCCTTGATCCGTTCTGCTGTTGTCTCCAACTGAAGCAACAAAAAGAGTATTTGAGGGAATAGAACACAAGCCAGAAAATAGATAAACGTTTACAACACCCTAAGATATGTAAAGAAAATTGTCAAACAAAATAGTTTGTGCATCTTAGAACAGACAGTAACAGTTATACGGTGAGGAAAATAAGCAAATCTCAAACAAAATAGAGAAGGGGGGGACTTCATAACACTAATTTGGAACAACATAGATTCAGGAACCATTACTCATTAGATAATTAATAACTTGATGAAATAATTTCATGTTATCTTAATATATAGCAAGCATCTTCACTAATACCAAACCTAACAAAATCAAACTTATAAACCATACATAAATGAACAGTTCCTGCAAGTAAGATGAGATATCAAAAATAATCTGAATTATTTCCCCTTTTAAACATATCTCACAGCAAAACTCATTCTCAAGACACTTACATGTGCCCCAGAGGAAATGTGAAGATAAAGAGGTCTTTCACCATCGCGCGGTGCATTTGGAGGCTGATACTTTCCTCTACAGAATGCATTCCACATGTGTTTCATATTAAAAGATAAACTAAAAGTAAAAGCCTTGAAGACATTATATATAGCCACTTACCGAGTTATGACTATGGCACCTGTGCACTTTTGAATCTGTTGATTAATAGATAAATTCAATTGCCAACTAATAGCAAACAACAATCTAGGTCTAACTAAAATCAGAACAATAGGAATTGAACTTCTCGACTCCCATCTACCACATAAAATAAAGGCCAGACGAACCTCTTCCTGTGTTTGGCGTTTTGT
>CAIGRQ010145071.1:0-13572 GCA_903798375.1 Fraxinus sp. D2006-0159
AAAAAAAAAAAAAAAAAGGCTACTCTTACAAGACATCCCAAGAAAGGGGCATAGAAGAGTACATACACGTGCAATGTGATAGTTAGAAAATTTTCTTTCAAAATGAGGATGGCAAAGGATCCACGAATTCAGTGGTAGGCTAAGCATCAATGTTTGATGGAGTGCCAGTTGTTTAGTAAGAAAATTCTCAAGTCCAGCTCATTTTAGACAGCTTTTTAAACAAGATAAGGTTCTTGTGGGCATTAAACCTTTATTTTATTTCCAACATATAAAGGCATTTTGGTTAAGCTGACACAATTAGCACGCACAATTAAAATTTTCGTCACTGCTTTTTCTACGATTACTATATGAAGCAGAATGTCACAATATAAAACACATTAATATTCACAATTATGGATGCTCCTGTCAAGAATATAAAAGACAGAACACTAATTAACACATAAATCAGAAAATCAAGTCGCAACAATGTATATTACCTGACCCACAAACCTCACCATTGCATCCAATTTATCCATTGCAGCTCTGATCTGCGGTAGGTAGTGTCCTTCACCCAGTTGACCAGCTACAGTCTCGGAGAGAAATTCGTGGAGTTTCTCCAATCCCTGTGACAATGCATCTTCTGCTTGCTGACATGATTGTCTAAGTTTATTAAGCTCCAAACTTTGTTGCTCTGTTAAAGGCTCAAGATGTGGCATGAGGACCTGTTTATAAGAATAATGTTACGGGGAATCATGGATTTAACATTTGGTGAACAATTTGATTAAGTTTTTCACAAGTCCAGTAAAATGAGCAGAAACAACTTATCTTTTAATTTTTATCCGACTGTAGAAAGTATGGATATCATATAATCCATGGTATATTTGTTATGTTTTTTGCACGTACATGCTATCATTAGTTGAGGACAACTCATATAGAGAAGAAAAGGTTGATTTTAATGACAAGGAAGAAGAGGAAAAGAACATCGAAGTTGGGGATGTAACAGTAACTTGCTCAACTGTTTACTGTAAAATGACAAGATTGGGAGAGGACACTGATCAAGATGAGGAACTGGTTTGCAGAAGATTAGATAAAAAGTTAGCTTATCCATATTGAAATCCTGGACAGCAACTCAATCTTTCAAATCAGATCTTGATATTAGCATCTAATTATGATCAGATGGAAAACAAACAAGAAATTGTCCAATGTGTCTAGCTATGAACTTTTGGATCTGGACAACTTCCTTTGAAATCAAATAATTCTATCTTAAGTGACTATTCAGATTCCAAGAGCTGGCCTCTATTTTAATCAGAAAAAAGAAGGTAAGAAGTGCATCACAATCTGGACTCTGGAGGGAAGTGTGAATTACCTTTAAAAGCTCTGATGGTCGAAAGCCCCCAATCCACGATAAAAAATGTTCTGCTGACGTTTTCCACGTGCCAGACATAAGATAGAATACATCAGCCCTTGCAGCTGTTTCTTTCATAGCAAAGAGGCCAAAATAGTGGTTCATGCCATCTTCAACAAAACTGCTCAATTCCACATCCCGAATGTCAGAATACAAAGCATTTCTCAAATCAGCGTTTTTCTTATTTTGTTCTTCCACCCATTGTCCATATGCCATTTCAAAGGTCGCAATACCTGGAGGTCAACGGATAAAGCTGATTGCGGGAACGAGAATTGAAGAGAAGAACGTAAAGTGTCTCGAGAGAGAAAGAGACTTGTGAAGGTCAAATGATGAAACTAAATCAAAATAATAGGCACTCCCTTCTATTAGAAGTTATATCAGCAGGCAACTTTTAGAAAAATATCACCTTTTGGATTCATTTACGGTAACATATTTTCAAAACGGAAGAAACTTTCACATTATTTCCTAGAGAACCAAATGCTATTACTTTTTAGAAATCTATTATATGAAAAATGGTACACGATTTTTTGGATATGAAAACTGTTCTGGTATAGCTATTTGTTTAGCTTGTATTTCTCATTTTGAAGATACAATACATTACCCAATCAGACAATCTAACAGACACGGAGAATCTATATATGGGTGCACATCTCCGCAATGAATTTCCAATGAATTTATCGACACTCCATACTAAACCAACTATGATTTGTTCAACTGTCTCTATATGACTGGAGAACGAAAATCAGAAAATCGTTAATAACCAAATGCATATAGCATGAAACTACCTAAATTAGCTCTGGATATGTGCAATCAACAAGTTATTACAATATTTGAGCCAAAAAAAGGTTCAAGTTAGGACAATAGTGGTAGATAAACCTACAAACCTGGGTTTGTAGTTCCACAATAACCTAGCTGACCAGTATCTAATCCACCACCTATATACATTCCCTGCAGCAGAACATTTTCTTGTTAGATATCTTTCCCTTTGAATACCAAAAGGAGATGAGTATTGAAAAGTACTGCTCAATCTCAATGGAAATGAATCAAAGTGGATAAATAATGATGTGGAGAAAAACAAACGGTCTTTCTTTACCTGTTGCCTAACCCGTTCAAGCTCCTGTTCTAACTGCATAAGTCTCAGTTTACTATTTTCTAACTGCTGAACATAAGCCTATAAAAATGCATAGAGATAATTTAGTCTGAATACCAAAAAGTTGCATGAATCAGAAATAACAAATACATGTCTAGCAAGGAAGAAAAAAAATAAGATGTCAAACTTCGCATAGGGGTATTTACTGTAACTATCTCCACACCTTCTTCCTCTGACGACATTTGCGAGCAGCCTCACGGTTCTGCGCTAGGCGTCTCAATACCTACAAATCAAACTCAGTTGTCGACAATTTTGGATATCTGTTCACTATTTTAAATGCTATCAATGAGAATTAAAATGCAAGGACCTTTGGATTTGTCATGGGGAAAACAAAATTCCAGAAAAAATTAAGCCTCCGTTTGGATACAAATTTATAAAGAGTTTATAAATATAGTTAAAGTTAAACATTAAATTGAACCACACATTTATAACTACTACTCATTATCATCCACACATTTCATGGGACCCACTACTATTCCTCCTCATAAACCATTTATAAATTTGCCAAATGGAAGCCAAAAGGTTGGACTTTTGGATTTGTTAGAGGGATAAACGAAATTTCGAAAAGCATTAAAGGGTTGGATCCAAGTCGGGATTATAGCATTGGAGAAAATTGACATTCAAAGTATTACTCACATACAAACTCCACACTTAGATCTGTAAAGAGGTTAAAAGTTCTAGTAGTGGCATATACTGGCAACCTTAAAATCTTTCACAGCAATAGAGCTGCACTCACTAATGGCAGAACGAATTGCTATATTACAGCCAAGAAGCTGCTCCAGCATCTCAACTTTCTTACTTTTAACTGCGAGAGATTCTCTTTTAACATTTTCTAATCGTCTGTGTGTGTGTGTGTGTGCATGAAAGTGCATGTCTCCTATTAATATTTTTACAATTATAAATATAGAAGAAAAATTTCCATCTTATAAGTAGATGAGCTCATCAGAGTACCAACAAAATTATAGGAATAATATGAATAAACTAACCAGCTGTGGTTTAAAAGCATTACTTAGACAAGTCAAGTCACTGATAACTGATAAGTGATCTAGGGAACCAATACATAGACATAAACTTGTCATATCAGAGTAAGCTTATGGAATGCAGTAGGCTTATGGAATGCATCAACTTACAATAATTCAGATTCAGGATATACGCCTTGCTAAAAAACAACCAAAAAGGACCACGAAACGGTGTAAGTGAACAGGATTCCTTGTGTCATTAAAGGATTTCCATTATAGTTTTATTGTAGAAAGCTTTTGGATGTAGAAAGAAAACATGAACAAGAAACACAAAGAGGTTCATACAAAGAGAAGAAAATAGCCACTGATATGAGAATATGTGTTCACTAATCAAACAAAAGTGCACAAAGTAACACAAATATGTCTTTACCTTATCAACTGGTTTACTAGCTTCTTGGTCATATTTATTGGAAGGTCCTACTGTTCCATGTGAAGTATCTTCTGACTGGACACATATAACATATTCGTTGATAAAAATGTGTCAAAAGAACATGATGTTATGTACGCGAATGATAAATAAAATAAACTGCACCTGGTTGTCAAATCCAGAGTCGACCAGAATAACAGGTGGAGATGTGTCCAGAAAGTTATTTTCTCTATAGTCATTCCACATGCCTATTTGAGACGTATGCTCATATAAACCCATCCTTCTTGTGGGAATAAATTGTGTCGATGCAGAATTCATTCTGTTTTAACTGTCTGTCAACAGAACTCAATGAACTACTAACCTAATTTGATAATTAAATAAATCAAACAAGAAATACATTCTGATTTTGAAAACATGGCAACTTGAATTCAGATCCTGAGAAAAGCAAGAGGGCAACATTGAACAGTAAGACTAGAGTTTTGAACAGAGAACTTGACTGAAATCCTATGCATGCGCTTACTACTTTATGTTCCAAATTTGATTAAACATAACAGATTCTTTGATTTGATAGTTAGCAGCATATGCAACGAGCAATATAAATCTTTCACCAAATAAAGAAGGAACGAACAAATAAAGAACTAGATAGACTTGCTACCATTGCTGAAGTATATAAAGTTTCACCAAAAACCCGATAAAATCCATGATAAACCCATTCTTTTGCAGTGTGTAGTTAAGTCTACAAGACAAGGGAACAAAAAGGGCCTTGCTGAATTTATCACTTTAGCATTGTCTTTAATTTCAAGTGTATACTACTGAACTTGATAAAAAAGACTTGCACAGCAGGAATCCGTAAGTCTAACAATAAATAACTAGTCCTTTATAGTCTTTGCATCAGAAAGTTAGAAATTCATTGCACCGGTGATGATTAACCATAACACCTCTGCTTTAAGAGAAGTAACAAAAGTTTCACCAAAAACACCTACAAAGCAGAACTCCACTCCAACACACAACAGATAAATCTAATCCATTTCAAAGCTTAAACAACATTACCAATACAAATCAATCAATGATCCTTCCAATCATTTGGTAGTCCTAAATAGCATCCAATACTACTATTAGAACTCCTCTCTCTCTCTTATTTTCATGAACAGAAGAACAATACAGAAAAAGGTTCCCAATAACTCTTGTTTTCCCAAATACCTTTCTCTACTATACAAATCAAAAACAACCAATCAAACTGAATCTTGATTACATAGTCAAACATAAGCCTAAAGTACTTGTTTTTGGGCTAGCAGCCATCAAAACAAAAAGAGAAATTGAATCTTGATTACATAGTCTGATAGTCAAACATGAGTCTACACACAAATAAACAAGCAGA
Organism: Fraxinus sp. D2006-0159; assembly: GCA_903798375.1. Lineage (NCBI taxonomy): Eukaryota > Viridiplantae > Streptophyta > Magnoliopsida > Lamiales > Oleaceae > Fraxinus > Fraxinus sp. D2006-0159. The sequence continues at coordinate 5,299 of CAIGRQ010145071.1, forward strand.
AAGAGTAAGAACTAAATCATTCTACATATACATGTGCACAAACTCATAAAAAGTATATCTATAAGAAAAATACAGGAAGAAAACCTTAAATAATACTGGAGAAAACCCAATATGAAAATTAAAAATTCACGCTCAGTTTGCAGGTTTCCACAGAAGAAACTGAAAGTAGACTACTACACTGTTCAAGAACCCATCTTCCTCCATGCGTAGTAGGTTGCAGTGAAGAAGAAGAAGAAGAAGAAGAAGAATCGAATTTGAATATGATTGTGAACGCAACATCTTTCCAAAATATTTATATTTAAACTTGAATTTTAATAGAATATTATTGCACATAAATTATATGTAAGTGGGTAAGGGTGGTGAAAAGATATTGTATAATTTGTAGTGTCTGTTTGTGTGAATTATAGTGAGCTACAGTCAATGAGGAATAGATATTGTATTGAATGTGGAGTCTTTGGCCACAATTTCTTCACTAACAAACAAAGCAATTAACGAACCATGTTCCTTGTAGTTGTGCAATCTGAATATGCGCATTATGTCACTCTCACTACATCTTTAGCTTTGCTCACTTGCCCCCCTCCACAAATGTCATCGCTTCAATCCCGTCCTCATATTATATTGTTGAATACTATATATTAAACATGTAAAATTAACGGGGAAAAAAATTAAATTTACGTTTAGAATTATAGTTGAAAATGTATTTGAAAAAATAACACCGCGATTGACATATGCCTAACGCACCTTGCATTGGTGTGGCAGTCTTAAAAATAAATTAAAAAATGACTTAATTGAAATAAAAATAGAAATTTAGTGCCTCAATTATAACCAATTGAATTTCAATGACTCATTTGAAATTTCCTATGAACTTCTTTTCTATTTTTTGCCCTCTTTTTCTTTTGTAGGCTCCCCAAACTCTAACGAGTCAATCATAACTCATAATTATTGTCTAACATATATCTATATGGTGGGAAGATGACATTCGCGCATATGTAAATTAGTCAATAATTATTAGAGGTAAATTAATTTAAATCAGACCGTCCAAACTCGGAATAATATAATCTATAAATAGGTTGTTCGGTCAAAAATTATGAACGATCTCAAATTCTCGCCTAGTTAATTTTTGACCCCTAGTCGTAATGCAAATTAATCGCGTTGGATCCATATAGATTAGCTACTCTCTTGTCTTCCAATTTTAATAAATATTGATTCTTTTTTTTCCTATCATAATATAACTCAAAACATATAGTTACTTAGACTAATAATAAAATGCCTATGCACATGGAGCGAGATTTACCCAGTGCGCACTCGAGGGTAACGACTGCGGGTTTCTACGTCAACAAAAAATAATAAAATAATAAAATGCCTATGATTGAATATTGATTTAGGATAATTCATAGTCTTCTCACGCAATCGAAAAGACGGATTTCTGGTACAAATGGAGCACATTCTATCCACTAAAATCAGATCCTAATCTCTTTGTAACTTTATTTATTTTTATTTTTTTCTGGTAAATATCCTCAAAGCTGTTAATATTCCAGTGTATTTTGCCTTTTAATACATGTATACAAATCTTTTAATACTGCTTTTTCAACATCTTTATTTGCCTAACCTCAACCTTTCCACCTAATGACCATTCAAATCCTTTAAGAGACATGGATAACCTTAACATCATCGAGTTGCCAAATCATCTTGTCTTTCTATAATTGGCTTAAATTCAAAAATAAAATTTTGAGTTTAGTATTTAATTTTATATTTATTGATTGATTTTCTTTCGTTAATTAAATTTGTTAAATTCTTTATATTTTTAGTTTTACCATAGTCAATTATTTCTTTTAATGTTATTGATTATCGACGGAATTTTTTATAAGAAAAAACAAATGTAAACATATGTAATTTTAAAATTGAGAGCCTTCAATAAATAGGTCGAAATATTAGGCGAATGATTAACTAACCTAATAAATGAGTAGACTTTGCCACCTACCAATCGAAGAGGCAAACATCTTGATAGCTTTAACGAAGGAGGCATTCTCATATATTCTTCTAATCTAGATGGACAATCTTTCGCCGATAAGACCCATCGAAAAAGATTAAATATATTCAAGATTGAAATAAAGAGTTAAGTATTAATACAGGCGCATCACTCATGTTTGGCAAGCTGAATTAGGCTGTATAAAAGATTTAATAAAAAAATATATAATGCATATTATTAGATAGGGTATTATAGTGGATTAAGGTGGACTTTTTTATCATTCAAAAGAATATCAGTTACAATATCTTCATTGTCCGTTCTATACTCGCCTCCAAACCTTCGAATTATGATATACAGTTGATTAAGCAGATGATGATCTTTTGAATGAAAAATCAAAGAACGTATTATCCACCATAACGCCGTCTACATATTACTATCTATCATAATTTTATGATAAATTTCTTATACAATCTAATCTAGTGTATCAAAAGTAACTTGATTATATTTTTTTGGCTCAAGAAGATTGGCTTGGGTAGGAAATGAAATGATCCTGAAGTCCAAAAATCATTATTCAAAACATTGTTTAAAAAAAGTTTTTGGTTCACGTGTAAATATTTTATTGGGTAAATGTGGTTGAAATGAATGAAAATTAAAAAGCTTTGAAATAATGGCCTCCAAACAGGGGCGAATGTGTAATTATTAATTGTTACTTACCAAAAACTGTCACAGGTAACACTCTCCTTCTTTATATTTTCTTCAAAGCTTTTATTTTTGTTTCACACACTTCTCTTTACGAGTAGAAGCTTATAGAAATGTCGACCGCTCAATAATGTATGTCTATTTTTTCACTATAACACGACTTTTATTTGTCAACCTAATATTTATTTTTATTAATCATAAAAAGGAAGAATAAAGAAAGAGAATACTACTGTCCACTAATTGATGAAAACAGTTCATAGCACAGAGATTTATCCACTCACTATGTCTTATCTTATGAAATGAAAATTTTCTTCAATTTTTAATATTTAAGTGTAGTTCTTTGGTTTTGAAAAATTATCTAAACGTATTTGAATACAAGTTCAAGTCTTGTAACATTCGACCATATTTCTGAGTCTTGAGTCAAATCTGGAGGAAAATACTCATTTTCGATATTCAAGGTAGGTCGATAATCGATACACGTTCTACCCAATAAGACCGACACTTCATATCTCGCTTGGACAAAATTGATAAACAGCTCGCCTAACCAGGATCTTCTCATGAATTCTCAAAACTTGTAGACGGCAGTATTCTCATTTGTTGATAAACGGCTCGTCGATAACCAAAGGCGTTCTTGCCAACCCTTTGAGCAAAATGCAACAATAGAAAAGTAAGAAAAATAATACACAACAATTTAAACTTTTTCACGAAAATAAATTAATCCCCATATCTTTAATAATCTAGTTTTAAGAAGAGATGAGGTGAACATAAAAGTTAAAGAATAATAGAAACTTCCAATGAACTAACATTCTTTGCTTTTTACACTTGATGATAGATACCCACCCACCCCACCCCCACCCCACCCCCAATGCGAGAATTTTGCATCTTTCACTCTCAAACACCCAAAATTATGAACTTAAAGTCCTCCTTTTATTGCCTTTTCTTTTATAAAAGAACAAATGAAAAGTAAGAAGCCCAATGTGTAAGCACTAACATACATTTATAGACATGCACATGTATAAAATATATATTGATCCACGACGACGTTTTGTAAATATTCAATCCTAGTGACAATAGCAAAATCGATCGAGTTAATAGCATAATGCACAGATTTATCCACTCACTTCCAAAAAAAAAAGGGGATAATTCGGAAAAGACGCAGAATAATTAAATATTTAGGTCGTGGGAGTTGATGGGGGAATTTAAAAAGATATAACAATTATGGTGGAACAAACGAGTGAATGGCTGATTCTGAAGTGATTTGCCTTTTTCATATTCTCTGTTTGTATGTTGGAATAAATGATCGATACGTCACGCAACTATATGCTTTTTATTATTTTTTTATTATTTTCCCCATTTGTGGTGTTTTCTTGACTCAATTGCACTTTATAAAGTGCATTTCCACTAAGGGTGGCTTATGTGTTGTCGCAACTTGGGAAGATTCATTCGACACTTGAGAAATTCTTATTCTTTATTCACTTGGGCGTAGCATGGAATGCGTAATCTATTGCGCATAGTTCGAAATGTACAGTACTGAATAATATTGAAGAAAATGTAGTAAACAGCGTTAACAATTGCTAAATTTATATTGAAAATTCATGTTGGGGTCATCTGACTTTTCTTAGTTTCAATTTGATCACTCGTTAAAATTCCAGTCGTTTTTCTAAAGGATGTTTATGTGGAAGATTGTTATGTAGATAACACGTTAGATGCTCCATTGAGAAAACTAATGGAATTTAAATGAGTCAATGAAAACCAAAAGGCACTTCGAAACAAAATAAAGGTTGTGACCAACATGAAACTTTACTTAAACAAAAAAGAAGTAAATTTAATATATTCAACATCTCATTTTTAAATTTTCTATCAAAAGTTCCTATATCTAACTTTTTGTATGCCATTTCTATATGAAATTAATAATATGACTTGTAATTTAAGGTATATTTTGTGAGAGATACCTAGTATTAGTCCAACATAAAATGTTGTTTCACGCTGGGATTATTTCACTCGTTTTTTCTCTGAGTTAATGCAATTATATATATATAGTATCTAGATTCAACCATCTCAATTAAAAATCTAGTGATTTTTTTAACTTGATCGTTCAAGTGATATCAAGAGAGACTGTGTCATGAGTTCAACCATCTCACTTAAAGAGCATCATGTTGATGAAGAAGTTATTGGAGAGCAACAATATCGTTCTTAACTCATGGGTTGGATCGTTCTTAACTCATGGGTTGTGTCATTCTAACGATGGTGGTTGAATACCATCAAATGCTTAGTTTGCCTTCAATGAATACATATTAATTTTTTTTCAGATGAGATCGTTAAATTTCTATCCAACGAGTGGTATAAAGCTAAGATCGTGGATTCAGATCGCAAGACCATGATGATAAGGAAGCGTTTGTTGGAAACAACATAACAACAATGTCACTCTTAATTTTCAGATAAAAGGGTTAGTCTGATCTAGCTAACTTATTATTGTCAACATGATTCGGGTTGTTGCAAAATTGATGACTCGTGAAGAAAGTTGTATCTGGTAAGTTGTTTCATATATTTTACCGTTTGAAAATTAATTTAATAATACATTGGGATACGACAAATAATTAATTCTAAATCGAATCCTAATAACAGAATTTTAAGATTTAAATACCTTTCTAGCCATAAGAATCTAATGCTTCTTGGAACAAAAGGCTTATATAAGAAAAGAATAATAGAAAAATTGACCTGAAAACTGTGAGAAAAATGCCATATTCATGGTTTAAAATTCTGGATTCCACTTATTGAATTGTAATTTAGGCCATGTTTGATTGCTTAGATTTTTCATGGATTGTCCCACTTTTTTTTATGTTTGATGGCATGGAAAAAATTTTCCCACCCCCCACGCGCCCTTTTTCCTTGTTTTTTTGGGATGGGAAAATGAATTCCAGGTTCTGGCCATTTTTTTTTTATTTTATTTTTTTTGCAATAGAAATAAATTTCATAACCAATTGTAAAAAAAAATTCACTTTAATGGACAATTTTCATTTAAAACGAAGCCAAACGAACATTAAACTTTGATGAAAAAATAGTTTTGAGCAAACTTTTTTTTTTTTACTTTTTGGCAATGGTAACAAATTTCATAACTAATTATAAAAAAAAAATCACTTTAATGAACAATTTCTATGTAAAATAAAGTCAAACGTGAACAAAAAGATCCAAAATTTTCATGGTAAAAAATTATACCAATCAAATACAATTAATTAACAATTCTCTGAAAAAAAAGTTCTAGACAATTATTTTCTCTAAAACTCATTTTTTTTCCATCAATTTTCCACCCTTGTAATCAAACGAAACCTTAACAAATAGCCAAGTTCAGCCTCCAATGACATTCTTTGACCCAGCAAATTGATCGGTTCAAAACTGATACTATTGGACCTGATAAAATTTGGGTTATTATTCACGTACATATATACACAAGGCCCGGCCGGTTGCAACATTGAAAGAGAATTTTTGGGGAAAAACTCATATACACCTTACAAATATAGAATAATTCAAATACTACTGTATAACTATATTACTCCCTCCGTCCCAAAAAGATAGTCCTATGGTTATTTTCACACAGATTAAAAAATGGTAGTTAGTATAGTTAAAGTATTAAATTTTACTATATTTTTCCATCTATACCCTTTATCCACTATCTAGGTAGTTGGTGTCTATTATACCAAGATGTATTAAATAAGGGTATATGTGAAAATGAAAATTTTAATACATGTTTAAAATGGAAACATGACTATCTTTTTGGGACGGACAAAATTAGTATACAGGACTATCTTTTTGGGACAGAGGGAGTATAAACTAAAGTTACTGAATAAATAAATAAAATTGTCGAAAGTACTGTAGCATAAAACTTTCCCAATTTCAATTGTAACAGAAATCTTTCAATGATAGTCATAACATGTGCAATTAATTTGATGTGCTGTAAAAACCGATCGTGGGAATAATTATATTGGGCTTCATAGTCAATATATGCTATTCTCATGTCAGTAGTTAATATTCTTTAATTGAATCCACCATACTTTGTTTTAGCTCATATTCTGGTATCTGATACAATTGTGTTATCTTCAGTGTTATACGAAATATCAGCATCTTNATATTGGGCTTCATAGTCAATATATGCTATTCTCATGTCAGTAGTTAATATTCTTTAATTGAATCCACCATACTTTGTTTTAGCTCATATTCTGGTATCTGATACAATTGTGTTATCTTCAGTGTTATACGAAATATCAGCATCTTGTTGATTGTTGCATATGATATTGTGATTGATCAATAAACCCAGTTGTGTCTTATGTTATAAAATATGAATATGTTATAAAACATGTTTGTCAATAAACCCATTGCATGTGATATTGTGTTTGCATATTTTTTTACTGTTTGTCACACCAGTTGTGTCTTATGTTATAAAATATGAATATGAAGGAATATATTCAGAATTATGTCTTCATTCCTTAGATATATTTTAAACCCTTCTTTAATCACATTTTATTGGATGCAATTATGGATTCCGTGAGCGCCTTCATAACATGCAATGGGATCACATTTGGACTTCTATTATTGAGTGGATGCAAGTATGGTGATCTTAATGAGATGATATCCCGTGAGATTCAAGTAGGGATCACATTTAAATGGATTCTTGATGTTTTCTTGATCTTTGTCGTAATGGGAGGGATAAGAGAGAGGGGTTTTTGGCATGATTTGGGTTGGGTGTTATGGGTGGGTTGGAGTTATGTGTAGTGATTGTAGGTTTTTCTTTGATGAGTGATAGGAGTGAATATATTTTGTGGTTATCATTTTTACTCTGTATATTGTAGTCATTTCAGAAGAGGGTTGCTGCTTGTACAGAAAGGAATCAACAGTAATGCACCAGAATGGACACAATTTGGGGGGGGGGGCACATGGACCCCACCCCATGTGAGTTTCTGGCAGAATTCTGGTTTAATTCATTATGTACAAATGAATTAAACCTTTTTTGTATAGTTGGGTTGATGTTGAATCTCAAGTCTTTGTCAACTTCACATGACAAGTAAGCTAAGTCCCAGACTCACAGTTTGTCACCAATTTCAAAAATTCAAATTTTTTTTTTTCAAATTCAATTCAAAATAAACATTTTATGAGACTTACAATTTTAATCAACTTTTTAATTACATATGTTGGCTCTGTTTGATTTACATTCTTTTAAAACTCATTTTCAACCACACATTTTTTAATAAAATAATATTTATATCACATTCAAAACTTTTCATTATTTTTTAACCACATATTTTTCATCACATCACTACTTAAAATACATTCTTCCCTCAACAATGTGCATCAAACACCTCCTCATCAATTTTTTTCAAGATTTACTAAAAATCTTATTTTTAACTAAACCAAATGGGTCTTGAAGAAGTCGGATAAAGTCAAAAGCAACTAGAAGTCTTATTGTCTTGTATTTGTACGGTGGTGGAGTGTGAGTTTTAAGTCTATTTTATTGCCTTTCTTGTAGAGCGATGCTGGTAGGTTGCTACTTTCAAGTTACGGATTGATATAGATGTATTTTAAGTTATCATTGATTAATTTAGGCACTGTTAAAG
>CAIGRQ010145127.1:0-10210 GCA_903798375.1 Fraxinus sp. D2006-0159
TGAGTCTAACTCCACCTAATAAAATTGACTTATTAAGAGAGGATTATCATCACCTTATTAAATAGATCATTTATATGTTCCCAAACAATGTGAGATTCTAATACACCACCTCACGTACATCATGAATCATGCCAAACAACTGTGAACAAATCGATATTGGGTGGCATTTAACATTGCATAATTGAGCCTAACTTTAATACATGTTAAGATTTGAGGTTCCATTTTAAAATGTCAACCTTATTAAGAAGAGTAATATAAACCCTTATAAATTGGTCTATATTTTCATATTTATTCGATGTGAGATTTTATCCCTTAATATGTTCCCACAAGATCGTGACTCATTTGAGCAGACTGAAATTTGAAATTAGTGTGCTCAATTTTTATTTTTTTTATTTTAATCGGATCGAATTGTTCGCAAGATGATGACTCGTTTAAGCACTAATCTTGAAATTCGTGTACTCAATTTTTTTGAGTTTCAATCGGATTGAATTATTTGTTAGAGTTTAACGGGATCTGATACCATGTTAAAATTTAATGTTCCATCTTAAAAATGTCAACATTATTAAGAGAAGTAACCCAAATTCTCATAAATTAATCTATATTTTCATTTTTACGATTGATTTTGAACACCACATCTTACGAATGATAATACAATTGAGTTTGGATACTGAGAAGCAACAAGTGTATCATAAATCTAGTCTTGTATGAGGATAGATCTGTCAATATTAACATTCATGTTTAGGAGCTTGGTGTCGATCAACCTCTGTCAATATTACAAATTCTGCCCTTTATCAATAACTTGTTGTTTTAGGTGTTTGGGCGGATTGAAGCTTGAAATAGACATAAATATCATAAGCCACGTTCTTTTATAAATCTTGCATCTTTGTTAGAAGTAATTAGAATTTTAAATTCTTACATTTTGTTGAATCGTACACTATGTTTTTGGGGTACCTGTTTGATTAAATAGCAAGCATTTTCAATGATTAATTAGTTTCATATATTTCTTAGGGTATTTTATTTCCTTTGTAGGTTATTATTTTTTTTGTTGATGACTTCCTTACATAGATATAAAATTCTTGAGGAAGAGTGCGCACAAATATCACAAGTCAACAAAGGGCACCACACATTGAACATCCAGTTGATGTCTTCATTGGTAATCCTTTGGATAATGTTGCTACCATCGTAGATCCTCCTAACGTCAATGCTCCGCCTCCATGCCGACCTCGATGATTGAGGGTGAAAATGCCCAGTGCTAGTATGAGAACTCCTTTCTCACGCTTTAGTGTAAGAGAGATGTGTAGTTAGTTTAACATGTTGGAGTAGCATTGTTTGTTTGGAACAACATTTGCAACATCATTTCGTATACCATCCTTGAGCAGATTTTTGGTCGATGGTAGAGTTCGGTGATTCAATGTAAATTTGAAATCAAGGAAACATTACGGTTGTTTCAGTATTGGCATGTTATTCGGTTCTTGTATTGTGTTGTCATTCTTGAACTGGCATTCCTAATATTTGAAATATCAATTGTCAAGATTAACAAGTATTTAAGGTCGAGAACAACACTTCAAATGTCAAGAAATGTATGAAATGAATAGAACTTTCATGATCGAAATGAAACCTTGTTCTAGATAAATGAAGTGTCGAGTGTTGAAGTAAACATGTTCCAAATGTCAATAATAACTTTTCAAATGACGAGAACGTCATGATTTTCATGAAAAAAATTCAAACCAATTAGCGGACTGGTAACATTTGAGATGAAGTTGAAAAAATAGTTAAAATTAACTCATTGTTGAGGACATGTAGATGTCTTCATACATTGTCATTTTGTGAACACTTCAAATAAGAAACTCATTGTCATTGAAATGATTTATGTTGAAGAAATGGTGAAATTAATGTAGTTTGACAGTTTATGAACTCCTGGATATGATTATGAATTGTCGTTGTTTTGAATTTAGTACGTGACTATATAATGATGTTGAAATCATACTACTAATTTTATGCACCTAATTGTTCTTCAAATGATTACTAAATGTTGAAATGAATTGACATTGAAGATTCTTTTATTGTTCTTTAATGATGAATTTCATGTTATCATGAATGCACAAAACATTCAAGTGCGCATATTAGTCAACGTTGGGTTCCTACACGTTTGCCTTTGGGTCTGTAACCCCTACATCGTCCACATTTTTGCGTGCTTATCGAATTTTCATGTTTGTTCGCGTGCCATTGCAAATCCTCGTCATTGGCTACATTAGCAGGGGGTACATTCATGTTTGGAACTTTAAATTTCAGGTGAATTCAAAATTTCATTTAGTCAAAATTAAGCATTTATTGACAAGCTCTTCATATCTAATGTCACTTCGAATGACAATTGATGTTGTTTAGTTCCCAAACCACTTCCACTCTTCATCCTTGTTGACGAATGTACCACTATACGAGACGATGAATCTCATAAAATCTTCCATATCTACATGTCATCGACGCAAATAAGATTAGATAACACGGATATCTAGAACAAACATACTACCCAGAAACAATATGATCAATGTTAAACATAAAATGTTCCGTAACTTCGCTAAGTTTGTATCATAGTTCTCGACATTTGAAACAATGTAAGAATTATATTTAAAGTGTCATTCTCAACATTTATAAAATGTTTATATCGATATGTTGGTCAGACATTTCACCATATGTATTTATCATTTTCTTCAACTTCAACAACCATTTTTGCAAATAATTCATTCCACCATTAATGACATTGTCAATATATAATTACCGTTGCAAATCCATATATTAATTATAGTTATTTAAGTACGTTGTGACACCATGTTTGGGGAATACAAAACAATAAATAAAAATTTGATTTTAAAAAACTCCAATAATCGTACAACAAATATCTATTAGTTGTTTGGAAAATCTAATCCATTAAATCATATACATAACAAGTTAACAACTATTTAACATAACTTATTAACAAAAATTAGATTTCGAAGAAAATTTACTATCTATCAAGAATTGTGGATGAGATTAAATTTCTCAAAATGAAATCATATGATTTTCTCATGAATTAAAAGTATAGTTAATTTTTTAGTGTTATCATCTTTTTTATTTCTTACCAAAATCGTTATTCATTACCTAATATATAATGAAAGAAAATGAACTCATTAGATATTACCTTGCATTAATGTAGTTTCTCAAGAAAGTTACTTCCTTCTCTAGAAATTTGTGACAAATTGAAAAAGAAAAAAATTGCTTCATTTTTCATTAAAGGTATAAAAGACAATTTGATATCAAATTTGACAATTTTTGCAACAGTTATCAAAATTTGACACTTTTTAATTGTCAAACATATAATTGCCCTTTTTTAAAAATTCCCCGACCTTTTTTTCTAGTCTATCAGTCATTGTCATGAAAGATTCTTGACCTCCACTGAAATTTGAGAAAAAAATATTTATATGTTTTTTTCTCCGATACTATTATATTTTGCATTTGAAAAATATTGAAAGTTAAATTTGGTCTTCACTCGATCTGCATCATGACTCCTTCACTAGTTAAAATAAAATCTTATTTGAGCAAAATGAAGTCCTTAATTAATTTTGACCATCACAACTTCCAGATTTATTTATCAATGTGGAGAGATTTGATTGGATTAAAGTCTTCTTAATCAAATAAAAAAAATAAAAATTCCTCACTCTCATCTTTGCATATCATCAATTTGTAAAAAAATGATGTAAATGATAATGTACCATAAGCATTCTCATGCAGCCCCCTTGTTGGACTCCAAATCAAACCCCCATTCCATACTTACAAAACCTTGTGATTTTCTGTGTTTTGTTTCCCTGCAAGTCAAGCCCCCAGCAGAAAACAACTCATAACTTGCACGAACCCTTTGATTCCAGCAAATTCTCATCTCAACCGTTGATTTCATTTCAATCTATGATCAAACCTCTCTTTGAAAACGTGTTACAGCAGACACCTCGAAACGTGGCAGCTACTCCCTCTATTATTGGTTGTTTTCTGCATACCATTATTAATGAATTTGCCCCAGCACTTTGTTTATCCTTTCAACTAGGTACCTGTAGGTACTATAATTCTACTGTCACATTTTAGAAGATATGCTTTTTTAAAAAAGCGCTCTCAAAGAGTGAATTTGATTCAAAATCCTTATTTAGGGTGTCTTTGGGTCACATTATTTTAAAAGAATGTATTCTGAAATAGTAGATTGATAGAGAATGAGTAGAAGAATAATAATGAAAATTTTAATGTGTACCAAACAGTAGCTTAATTTTATCATAGTTTTTGTTTGGGGGGTCCACTTCCTTTTTTTCTTCTGATATTTGGACCTGTACCTCTATATAAGAAGTAGCAAGTGTAAAGATATATTTCAAAAGAAAGTTTGGATCCCTTTTCTTTCTTCTCTTTATTTGTTGGAAGGCAAAGTATCCATTTCTTGGAGGGAAGTTTCTCTCTTGAAGATTCTTAGTTTTCTTCAAGATTTTACTTGTTATTTTCTTGAAACCATTAATTTGCATAAAAATAGAGATTTTAGAGTATCTACAAAATGGGAGTTTCAGGAACCTTAGAGTACCTGTCTGAGTTGATGAGCAGTGGACATAAACACAAGAAGAGGAAGCAATTTCAGACTGTGCATCTCAAGGTGAACATGGACTGTGATGGCTGTGAACTTAAAGTCAAGAAAGCCTTGTCTTCATTAAGTGGTGAGAATTTTTCATTTTCTTGCTGTCCAAACTGAATTTAAACCGTAATGTCATGTCTGATGAAAAAATGAACCAGACTATATTTTATTTCAATTTAAGCTTTAGACGAGACAGTTCAACATTTTCTATCAACTCACGCACACAGAGAACAAGTATGCATGAGAATGTAAATGATTTTGAAGTGAGAAATTCTGTTAATTTGTTTTTCAGGGGTGCAGTCTGTGGAGATAAACAGGAAACAGCAGAAGGTGACAGTAACAGGATATGTAGAACAGAGCAAAGTGTTGAATAAGGCAAAGTCAACAGGGAAAAAGGCAGAGATTTGGCCATATGTACCCTACAATCTTGTGGCACAACCCTATGCGATTCAAACTTATGACAAGAAGGCACCACCAGGTTTTGTCAGAAAAGTAGACAACCCACCAACTGGTAATGGTCCCAGATTTGAGGACCCCTACATTACAATGTTCAGTGATGATAATCCAAATGCCTGCTCCATCATGTAATAATAAATTGTCGATTGGATGTCTGTCACTCGAACGTTTCTGGGCTTCTTGTCAAGCTATTCTATTTTTGTTTTTTATTTTAATCCTTTTTTGGTTAATTTAGGTACGTTTCCCAAGTGGGATTAATCAAGCTACTGTTAAATCTTGGATGCGATTGGTTTTGGTGGAATTAATGACTTATGTAGAATCAAGAATGAATGGTTTTGTGTAATAAATTACTATGAATAAAATATTCTGCTATTGAGGAACTTTTTTCTTTTTTCCTCTCATGCATGATGGCACCTTTTACAGAAGAAGAAGAACTTGAGCTGCTACCTCGGCCTGCCTCGGTTGTGTAATTTGTGTTAAGATGACATTGGTTGTGCATAAATTGAGCAAAGCTTTACAACAATAAATTGTATTAAAATTTTATAAAAGAAAATATTTTAAGTTTTTTTTAAATACTGTTCAATACTTTCTAATTTATCTTGTCAATATACCATCTAATCCATCCGTTAGTGACATAGTTGTTTCATATGTAGTCATGTATTTCATTCATTTTCGGCTTTCATTAAGCATAGAGCAGCACAAATCATCTGTCTCATAAATAAAATAACTTTTATTCAGCAAGTTTTTTCATTCAAATCTCATTGTCCAAAAGTTGATTGAATCTCTAAGGCTCCATAAAGGCAAGGCAAAAAAAAAGGGAAGATGCAAATTAAAGCATTTCCTTTTGTTGTTCGAGAATATTTGCAAAACAAAACAGAGTTTTGAAAGGGTAAAGAAGAAGCTGGTGTGAACCCCACTAGTCATAGTTTAGGCACCTCTCTCTTCTTTAAGATTTTGTACATATTGTGGTAATTTAAGTTCTTTGTCGAGGCTAATTTAGTCCTTTTAGTACTTAGGGTTTTATTTAAGATATTTACAAATTTGTTTCTTGTTTAACATTATATGAGAGAAGGTTTTGGTCTTTGGTCGATTTGAATTAGCTTACATTTAGTGGCGAGATGACTTATCATATGGTCGAGTTATTTTAAACATTCTCCTTCGACGAATATTGTATTTCTTCTCTAGTCGTGTTGATTTAGGGTTCTTGGTTTCAAGCCCAACCTTAATTATATACCCATTACAAATTCACAACCGTAAAGGTAGAAAAGAATGTTATAATTTTGAAAGCATGGCAATTTAACATTTTGTTTCCTATAAATTAAATCAATAATAAATTTTTCTATAAATATTCTTGCCCATGAAATTTTCTTTTGATGTGCAGAATTGGATACGATAAGTGTTAAATTTTTTCGAATATCCATCTTCCTTGATCCTTTAATCCAATCTTATATACTCTACGTGTATAACTAATAAATGTCCTTAAATCAACAAAACGAATTTGACTAATTTCATGTAATAATTCTTCTAGTGAGGGAGAGCACTTTCAGAAAATTATTTAAATATTTTTTTAGTTACAAAAGTAACTTTTGATTTTTCAAAAATCACGCCAAACGAACCTAGTTTCTCCCTACCTTCATGCCAAACTTATTCTGCATCAGATAGATAATAAATTGAGTGGTCCTTGTGATTTTTTAGACCTCCAATCTTCAATAATTTGAAATGAAGTACATGATATGTTTCAGCCATATGTTTATAAAATCAACAAAGAAACCATGAACTGTTTATCCAATGCTGGTGAATGCAGAGAGGAGCAATTCTAGTAAAAATAGGTGGGGTCCATTAAATTATGGCTATTTGCATTGGATTTCATCATGTGCTGCCTTTGTATTGTATCTGCCTAATGGGTTCAAACTGGAAAAAGGTGGCTCTATATTCTCAGAACCAGGCCAAGTGATTTCAAGCATCATAGTACAATGAATTGCGAAAACTGGTGTTTCTACTAATACTAGTTGAGCCACGTGCAATGCACGTGTTTTAGTTTAATTGAGTATGTAATAGCGTGGAATGATAGTTAGANTTGTCATAACTAGTTGAGCCACGTGCAATGCACGTGTTTTAGTGTAATTGAGTATGTAATAGCGTGGAATGATAGTTAGAAATTCAAATTTTAATAGATTTACTTCTCTAGTATAGTATTCGCACAAAATTAGACAAAATGAAGATAATAAGTAAATATGAAATACATCGATATAATGTATGTTAATCTTCAACTTTCATCGGTGGGATAAAGTTTGTACATCATGAAGATTGGAAGTTTTAAACCAAGTTCAAAAAGAAGCAGAACGGAATGCAGGATGGTTATTGTTTGGAAGCAATTAATTCTCAATAGAGTCGCTAAAATGGAGCAATATCGATTACCAATGGGTTTACAATCATCAACAATGTTTCCACGGAGACCTACCTTCTCATTGTCATTAACTGGCACGATGGAACTGGAAGAAGTTTAAAGTTCTTTGGTAGAATGAATCTGTAACAGTAAGAGGAGTTGCTAATTGGTATGAAGTGCAGGGTTGGTTTCATTAGTATTGGTGACAGTACATTATGTTTCGTTCTAGATCAGAATCATTGTATATGCAAGGACATGCTTTGTTTCTTTGTTCCAAAGTAAAGGTGAATCAGAAACAAGAGAATTCTAATAGCACCGTCAACTGATAAATCCTCACAATTTACAGCCAAATACTTTTTGTGAAAAATGTGGAACCAAAATTACCTCATTCCGACGGGAGCATTTAAAAATTGGGGATCCAGGTTTAGCAATAAAATCACCCTCTTGCCCGCCAATGACGTACAACCGATCATTAACCACAACACAAGCCCTGCACGGTTAACCACTAAGAAGCTCGAAAGAATGATGAATTATGCTTAAAAACCAAAATACTCAATTTAAACAATCGTTATCATAAGTTGCAGCTAAACAACATTTCCACACGAAAGAAAAAAAAAATATAAGAAGTATTTTCCTCAAGAGTATTGTTGCAATGTTTTGACATACATGTAATTTCAAGGGACGACCCAAAGGAATCTTGGATATTGATGGTTCATTAGTTTTTAAGTATTGTGTAAGTGATACACACTGACCAATATCTTAATAAACTAACTGCATAAACAAATCTTGTGTACAAAAATTGGTTTGTTCCATGTTCACTTAAAAACTGTAGCCTGCTCCTCAACCCAAAACAAATACACAAAGGAAAGCAAAGATGCTGTGAGAACAATAATGATATTACATACATAAGTCAAGGTATGGATTTTATAATTCTTCATAATATAATTAATACAAAGAAGGAACATTGAAAAAACCTATGAGGTCCACCACGGGGTATGGGGATCTCGGTTCGCCATTCCTTCTCTAAAGCTTTGCCATTTTTCACAGCAATACTCAAATGCTCTAAGGCAGGTGTATGTCTATTCTCTTTGCTGCCACCCATCACATGGATTCTTCCTCTCCAAAGTTGGGTTGCAGGTGCATACCTGAAAGAACCATTTTAACTTCCTTTACTCAAATTTGAACTTCTTTCCTGCATCATTCACCTCTTAGTGGATATAGCGATAATGACATTATTGTATTCATGCAGTAAAACTTCCACCCCTTTAATTTAATGAAGGGTGTAATAGGGGTCAAGAAAACAAACAAAGATAAAATCCACAAAAATCTTCTTGGGATAGAAGGATTAACAATATCATTTCCAGGAAAGAACAGAAAATTGCCATTTTTATCAATAAATTACACAAAAATCCGTGCAGAGCAAATAAATAATCACGGAAATACAGAACTGGCAGCTACTACATGCATTATAACCATGTAATGCTTGCTACCTGGGGACTGGTAAAAGAGGCATATCCCGCCATTGCTTCGTATCTGTGTCCAGTACAAATGTATGCGCTGTAGGGCCTCTACATTGAGGACCATACTGTCCAGTAACTACGTAAATATATCTCCCATCAGTTACCATCCCTAAATGTGAATGTGCCATTTCTTTTGGCATATCAAACCTTCCTCCCCATGTGTTATCCGTAAAATTGTAAATGTCAACGTGCGAATGGACCTTCAAGAAAACAAAACCATTCAAGTCCCACGAGTTCATATTTATCAATTCATAATTTGTAGAGATACAGGTAAAGAACTGAGAATTGATGGATATAAGTAGTACTATAAAATGATAATTTGTTGTGACAGGTAATAGCTCTCATCAGGATATAAAGCCATTACAAAAAACAGGAATTCAAGGATTCTCATGTCTCATTTAGTGACAAGCTGAGTCATAAAAATCATTCCGAGAGAATATATCTTAAAATTAGAGTCAGTCTGTCAAGTTTTAAGTTTGCTCGCCACATAATTTGCAAGATAAATTTATTCTATGGTTTATCATCCCTACTTTAGCAAATTCTGTACGAGTTTCTAGAAATTTGCATTAGGTAGCTTCGCAACTTGGTAGATGAATGACCCAGACATTGTGCTAAATGATAATTAACTTTCTACAAGTAATCACACAGGAAAATTGGTAAAAGCAATCATGTAGCATCAGTAATTCATCAAAGTAAGATAACTAAACATAACACAGGCAGGGAATAAACTAATCATAAGAGGCAAGGTCAAAATCCTCACATCGTTGATGGTTCCATATCCAGCAAATACATATAGAAGATCTTTTATTTGTATTGCTGCACCGTCAAGACGAGGCACGGGTGCTGTTGCCATCTTCTCCCATTTTAACTGTGGGCCAGGCAAATCAGCAAAAGTTGCTGATAGGACTCTCTCATGAACGCCATCCTTTTTGTCTTGTTTACCTGTGCCCTGTAACAGAGGATACGTATCAGCTATTAAGTTTCATGTCAAGGATAGTAAAACCCTCAAAAACAATCTGTCCATATGTTTCCAATTCAAGATTACAACTGGATAGATATTTCTCAACGTGATGCTAGCCTTTTATATGTAAGAATGTGCCCACAATATTAAAACTCGAAAGTTAGATCTAAAACATGAACATGTTTTAAAAGGAAGGTATTAAACATTGAGAAAAACAATAAGCTCCAATATCTTAATGATTTAGGATAGGA
>CAIGRQ010145169.1:0-15014 GCA_903798375.1 Fraxinus sp. D2006-0159
TGATTATTTGGGTGATTTTTAAAGTTCAGTAACCCCTTAGACGCATTGCGTAAAGTTCAGTGCCTATTTAGACAATTCACTCCTAAAATTACAGTCTTAAGACTTGAGACAACGAATATTTGTGTAATTTTCGAAAATAGGGAGACAGCTCTCAATTTATCATAAACTTTATGGCAAATATGCATTATTTAAATTTGAAATAAGAAACATTTATATAATTTTTTAGAAGCGAAGATGAGTTTTTGAAATTATCATAAATCTGATAGGAAGTATGCGTTATTCAAAACTAAAAGTAAGGGAGGTTCATGTAATTTTTGAATTAAAAAAAAAAAAAAAAAAAGTGAATGTCTTTGAAATTGTCTTAAATCTCGAATGAAGTCTCCAGTAATTTTTCATTTGCATTATATTCTAGATATGATTGAGGATATTTAAAAAGAGTCAACCTTAATATCAAATACACAGCATGAAATTGCTTTATTAATACCTTGTTTGAGTTCTACTTTATTAAAAAATCATTTTTAACCATAAATTCTTTAATAAAATAATTTTACACATAATGTCTTGTTTGTCTACATTATTATCTCATTAAAATAAAAAATATGACCGTTATCCATCACATCAACATTTAGGGTTGTTCAAACTTCAAAGTCACATTATTTTGGAAGAATGTATTCTGAAATAGTAGATTGTGGAGAATGTATTATTTCACATGGCCATGTCATTTTTGCACCCACCGTTTTGTTAAAAGTTGATATTGTCCTTGAAATTTTGGGAAATTTGGTATAAAAGTGTGTCCATGAAGGGCAATTCAAAGATTTCAAGATTCATACCTAAAATTTTTTGGTCTTGAATAAATGAAAGTAAAATACATTTGTGGACATGGTTGATACGATAAAATGATGAGAACAATCTCATTCATGTCGATAGATAGTTTTATTCAAATTATAATCATTGATAGATAGAAGTTTGACTAAATGAGTGAATTTTTTGAAAATAAAGTTTTACAAATGTCTCTATACTTGGCCACTATTTGACAACCATTGTAATGAGTTTTTTCGGAGAAAATGAGTTTTAGAATAGTAATGGGTGTGTTTGAGCCACATTATTTTTGAAAAATGTATTCTAAAATAGTAAATTGATGGATAATGTATGGTTGAAAAGAAGGAAAAGTTATTGATGTGATGGAAAATATTCTTTTATTGAAAAATGTATGGTTGAAAATGAGTAGAAGAATGAGAATGAAAATTTTAATGCGTACAAAATAGGGCCTTAAATTCAAAGTTTATATCTCTTGTGTGGGTCCCAATAACGACTATATTTTTTATTCTACAATAATTTAATTCAAACAGGAGCTAAATAGCCTAAATTGAAAATTTTATCTTATTTTCTAATTACATACTCTTCAAAAATCACTAAAGGTACAATTTTTCCCCCCCCAGAATAGACTCAAACAACTGAACAAGGGCTAAGTTATAGCTGTACATAATTGGGATTCGGACTAGAGAGAGCAGGGTACCACGGAGCCAATGCACCGAATCCAAAGGGTTCGTGGAAATAACTTTACCGAGGTTTCACTTATTAAAATTTGATTTAAAGGTATCAAACCAACTGACCCGTATTGTCACTGACAATATCACAATTCACAATGTAAAGGTCGTGAGTTGTGAGTCTTGTGACGGTGCAAACTTCCAAAATAAAGAAGGTACAAAAAAAGGAGTAAGTGGAGTAGGATTCATTCCCTTAAATTATTTTTTATTTTTTACTTTATGCATTACTTTATTCACATAAATCAAGATGACATTGTGGCGTGGAATAAACTAGTTAATATATAAGAGAATTTAACTTTGATATTACGTTGCTTGTCTTATAGAACAAATTTGGGACGACACAAATTCCATATATTACACAAAACACTCATTCTTTGAAGTCGAGTCAATCTAACAATCGAGGCAACACAAATACATTGCAACTTATGAGTTCAACCGTAGTGCAGCCTTTTTATCCAGTCTACACAGACACCTGGGAGAGAAACTACAACGTATGTCCAACGATTTCACTAGGATGGTTAAAGATTGCGCAAATGAGAGGTTCGGTCTACATGAAAATGATGCAGATATGGACATTCCATGTGAGGTATAGTAAAAGAGTAATGCTACATGTACCAAATATTTTACCTAATAGACACGTGGCGGCCCCTTATTGGGGGGCGCCTGGGCCAAGATGATGCAGATATGGACATTCCATGTGAGGTATAGGAAAAGAGTAATGCTACATGTACCAAATGTTTTACCTAATAGACACGTGGCGACCCCTTATTGGGGGGTATAAATAGATAAATTCATAGGAAAATCAGTCACAATGATCAACTTCTAACAATGATTCTGTCGAACAATTCATAGAAAAAATACATAACGAAACGTACGTTGAATACATCAATGATGAGACTACAAGAGATTTAGCATCTATTTGGTCCTCATTTTTCAGAAAATCTCTTTATATTTAATTTTTTTAATCACACATTTTATTACACTTACAATTTTTTATAAATTTTTCAATCATACATTTCATTAATTTTTATAATTTTTTTTTAAAAATATTCTTAGCTAAATAAATCATGTGCTTATAATCATTGTAGGGGTGAAAAATACAGTGGCAAAAGGTGAACGTGAAATATGTCAACAGTGTAAAAACCTAGCAGTTGACCTAGGAAAGCCTAGGATGTCCAAATCTGAAATAGCATTTACTCGTCCCCTAAATAGTTAATGACCTAGAAAATTTCTAGGAACAACTTCTGCCAGTTACTATTTCGTATTTTCGCGTAGAGCCGTCATTCATTTTATCATATAATCGTGTGATGAAAATAAAATTTATGAAGCGGTTACGATTTATATAATGCATATTTGCATAAGTTGTTATAAAGTTAAAATTCGATGGTTGGACGGAACTATAATTTTAAGAGAGGGAATGAGAAATAGGGGGGTGTCTGTGTCTGCTTTTCAGCAGAATTCAAGACATTGGCAGCCGCACTTTTGGACTAATTGTCTCACAGTCGCACTTCTGGTTTGAAAAAAAAATGGTAAGAAAAGCAATTTTTTGGTAAAAAAGAATCGCTCCATGACAATCTCATAATGGGTGGCTATATACGTCTTATAAATTTATTGTAATTTGAAAAAATGGCGTAGGATTTCATTTTAAGTTTTTTCAATACAGTAAAGTGTGAAACTATTACTTTTTTTTTTAATTATAGAAAATTTTATGCCTTATCACCACTTTTTTAATTTCTTCAAGACCAAAATATAATTATGATGTGCAGGCCCTTCATGGTGGTTTCTAAGGGTGGGAAAAAATGATTGTCACTCTACAATATTTTCCATAATTTTATGGGGTCAAAGTGATGAGTGGTTTCTTCGTCCTTAGATATTTGCACCTACAAAAATTATATAAGTCATATTCAGTATATAATTTTAAATCAAACTTGATTGAACGATTGATAAATTCTATTATATATTGTATTTTGTGTAAAGTTGGCAAGGATGGTCTATGACCAAGTCAAGCACACATGCCATGCTAGGTTGCTTAATTGGATCGAACAACAATTTCTTACTGCATGTTTAGATATACTATATTAGTTTATGAGTACTTGGTTTCACGTTCTGAACGTACTTCCCTTCTCATTATGACACGATAAAGTCGTCAACAGCTAGATGTATGACATATTATGGAAGAGTACACTGTTAATGTTATTATATCCAAGTGTTGTCTAGAATTCTATCTATAAGTGGGCATGTGCCGATTGTTTCGGACTTGCCAGCCTAAGCATGAGAGGAGGCCACTTTGGAGCTCGAAGCCTTGGGGATCAAAGGGCGATTTGTGATAACTGGTCTTGCAACTTCTGTCACCTACTTGCCAATATCCCATTTCTCATGGGTAAATTAGTCATTTTACATGACCACCTTTTATTATTGTTTTTCCCCAACCCAGATCCCCAATTATAATTATAAATTATTTTTTATTCACCATAAAATACCCGGATACAATAAAATTTCCTTTTATTAAAATGTTTTGTTTCTACTTTATTTCTTCGAGATGACTTCAAATTAATTATTAATTTCCAAATTTAAAAGGCTGATGTTTTGGACCTTTCCAAGGTATCAGCTTCTACGTGACACCTAACAAAGAATATTTTAACACCTCACCTCACCTCACCCAACCAACCCCAGCACTTCACCACCACCCCATCCTCCTCTTTTTTCTCTCTAATACACGCAGACACACAGTAAAATGAATGCATTTTAAGACCCAGATCTTAACTTCTAAATTACATCACTAATTCAGAGTCTGTACACAAGTTGCATTGCTTACCAATAATAATTGTAGTAATAACTGGTGAGTGGGATTTTTTTATTATTCACTCACTAGCACTTACACGTATGTAATGTGTATGTATTTGTGTATATATAGTTCATCTTCCGTTACATTGAAGTTTTGGCAGTGGATTGCGTCAGTGAGGGATTAAAAGTTTATTGACTTTTGTTTTGTTGTTCATTTTGCTTTGTTTTCTGTGTTCCGGATAGCAATTTAAATCTCTCTTTCTCGCTTCACAAGGTGCGTTTTTCTATTTTTTCCCCACTTTTTCTAAAAAAAAATAAATACTTTGCTCCTGGGTTTGAGCTTTGAGAGTATCTTTCATCTTCTCTTCTGTTTTTTTTTTTTAAGATTTTCACAGCCTTGGCTCTGTTAAATCAGTGTTAATTGGTAATGAAATTTTACTATCATCTCTCATTCGCCATTATTAAACCATTTTGTGAATCTTCGTTGCAATGCTCTTGTGTTTAAATCTTAATTCAGGAATGCAAGTTTTCAATGGTTAAATGTTAGTATACATTTTTGGATTCAGACAGTATTACTAATTCTGTTCCTTTCTGTGTTGGGAAGTTGAGTTTTCTACCGATTTTCTACAGTAGTTATTTATTTAAGATAGAAAACTTTCAATTATTTTGTGAGTTTTTTAAAGGTGGATCCGTGTAGGTGAATAATGGCCTGATTTATTGTTGTTTTCATATTCTTGATGATGGATAATATAAGCTTGGGCCAAATTTTGAGCCCTGCATGTAACAAGCGTTTTGGTATTAATTTGTTATATTATGGGAATGTCACGTTCAAGTTATTTTTGCACTCTTTCTACTGGCCTATCATTTTCTTTATCCTCACTGGCTTATTCTTGATTATTTTGGGTAGTTGCAGGGCTTACAATCTTCATTATTTTTGTAATGTAGAATCTTTCTTGAGGATTTGAAAGTAATTTCTTTTATATGTTTATCTAATCCTCCAATTATTTGTTGTCGAAGTTTTTTGATTGTTTAGGTCTCAACTACTCTCTTTCTTATTTCTCAAAATCTTTTCTCAACTTATAATTGAATCTTGAAACCCCCACCATGTTTTCTCCCTTGATTCTGAGATGGTAAATGTATTGACTATTGATTTAAGTTTGTTCATTGAACCATTTAGTCTATCTTCAGACATTTTTCCCACGAAGACAACTGTTTTGTGTGCAACCTGTATTTGTTCTAGCCTGCTTAGTTAAATTCGTGTCCATAGGGAGTTTTGGCATGCATATGGCTTCAGTTGGTTAGTTGGATAGTAAAGTTTTGAGAATTAGCTTGATTTGGTCTCGTGGGTAAATTAACTATGTTCAAAAGCATGGATGTGGCACTGTTGAAACATCTAATTAGGCCTTTCTAGAAATGATTCAGCATTTTACTTAACACAGTTTTAAACCATAAATCCTGGGTCTCTAGTTGATGGAGAAATAGTATTTCCAATGCTTAAGGCTTCCATATAAATTCACTATGTGGTTTGTCCTTGGCCTCTGTTTTCATTGGTTATCTGGTGCATTATGCAGTTCAAATGATAATACTTATCTTGTGAGAATTATGTTAGCTGACCATTTTGTTATCTTGTTTGCATCGACAGACTGCAATGGATAAAAGAAGTTGGCCCTGGAAGAGAAAATCATCCAATAAGCAAGTGGCTGAGAAAATNTTCCATATAAATTCACTATGTGGTTTGTCCTTGGCCTCTGTTTTCATTGGTTATCTGGTGCATTATGCAGTTCAAATGATAATACTTATCTTGTGAGAATTATGTTAGCTGACCATTTTGTTATCTTGTTTGCATCGACAGACTGCAATGGATAAAAGAAGTTGGCCCTGGAAGAGAAAATCATCCAATAAGCAAGTGGCTGAGAAAGCGACTGCTACTGCACCAATCTCTTCTACTGCCCCATCAGATGGAGATACAACTCAGGCTGATCAGGTTTCAATATCGTATAGTAGGCTGAACTTGTATATAAGAAATGAATAAACAATTTTTTCCCATAGAAACCTAGGAACAAGAATATTCTTTTCTGAACGTTTATTTAAGCACAATGTGCATAGATTTTAATATATAAGGACCAGTGGCTGGAAAGAATTTCTAAAGGATGTCTTTCTAGAGTATACGATTCATATACTCGATTATCTTGTTCTTTTTACAGCTTGATAATTGTGGAAATTAACTAGTGCAAAGTTCCATTATGACTGATTTCTCCTATCTGCATTTGCAGTTTTACTTTAGATTATTGATCGCCTTAATAATTTCCCAAGCAAGTTGCTTTCACCCTTTCCTTCTCCTCATTTCTCTGGGCTGTTTTCTTTCATGATCTTAATACTTGTACAACATTGCAAGAATGCTAATAACACTACTACTTTTCCTCCTAGGCCTTTTCAATTATGATCAAAATACATTGATTGTTGCTTATATCCTTATTATGAAATGTTATTATTTGTGGTCAGACGAAACAGGATAACAGAAAACCAAAGTATGTTCAAATTTCAATGGAATCGTATACACATCTTACTGGATTGGAGGATCAAGTGAAGTCCTGCAATGAACAAGCGAAGACCTTGGAGGGTGAAATACAGGAACTAAATGAAAAACTATCCACAGCCCATTCAGAAATGACTGACAAAGAAAACTTGGTCAAACAACATGCTAAAGTTGCTGAAGAGGCTGTCTCAGGTTTCATGTCTATCTGACTCGTACATTTTAAAAAGCTAATAAGTTATTTAGGTTATTGTTACATTAGTTTTTCATTTCCTCAAAACAATACTAATGTGTTTGGTAAGTTGGATTAGATGGCACTAAATAGTATTAAGAAAGAAAATTAAGTTAAATCTTGTTATGTTATACTGTAAAGTCCTGTCTAACACTGCATACCAAATATGTAGTATAAGGCCATCAAACTTAACTACTGAATTATTTCAGGTTGGGAAAAGGCTGAATCAGAAGCTGCAGCATTGAAAAATCATCTGGAATCAGTCACTCTGTTAAAGCTTACAGCTGAAGATCGGGCATCACACTTGGATGGCGCTCTAAAGGAATGCATGAGACAGATACGACTGTTGAAGGAAGAACATGATCAAACATTGCATGAAGTTGTTCTTAACAAAACAAAACAGTTCGACAAGATGAAGCTCGAGCTGGAAGCAAAAATATCTAATTTCGAGCAAGAATTACTCAGGTCTGATGCTGAAAATTCCACACTATCAAGGTCTTTACAAGAGCGCTCTAACTTGCTGATCAAGCTAAGTGAAGAAAAATCACTAGCTGAGGCAGAGATTGAACGTTTGAGAAGCAACATTGAATCCTGCGAGAAGGAAATAAATTCACTCAAATATGAACTCCATATTGCTAGGAAAGAGGCTGAAATCTATAATGAAGAAAAGAACATGAGTGTGCGGTCAGCAGAAGTAGCAAACAAGCAGCATCTAGAAGGAGTAAAGAAAATTAGTAAGCTTGAAGCGGAGTGTCAAAGGTTACGAGTTCTTGTTCGAAAGAAATTGCCCGGTCCAGCTGCACTAGCTCAAATGAAGCTTGAAGTTGAGAATTTGGGCAGAGATTATGGGGAATCCCATTTAAGAAGGTCTCCAGTAAAGCCTTCTACTCCTCATTTGTCCCAGATGCCTGAATTTTCGCTTGACAACATACAAAAGTACCAGAAAGAGAATGAGCTTCTTACAGAACGTCTATTAGCAATGGAAGAAGAAACAAAGATGTTAAAAGAAGCATTGGCAAAGCGTAATAGTGAACTGCAAATCTCTAGAGGTATATGTGCGAAGACAGCCAGCAAGCTTCAAAGTTTAGAAGCACAACCGCATGTTAATGGTGAGCAGAGAAGTCCTTCAAAATCTAAAGATCAGATCCCAATTGCAGGTTTATACAGTCAAAACACTAGTACTCCACCAAGCTTTACAACCATGTCTGAAGATGGAAATGATGATGCTGTGAGTTGTGCTGGATCATGGGCTACATCATCGATGTCTGACCTCTCTCATTTCAAGAAGGAAAAGAATTTCAATGGTTTACAGAAATCTCAAAATGCAAATAATCTAGGCCTCATGGATGACTTCCTGGAGATGGAGAAATTAGCTTATAATGATTCATGTGAAGCAGTTTCCACTTCAGATATATCAGTTAATGAAGGCAATGCAAAACCTGAGATTGTGAACCATGAAACTTCAACTGAAGTCACCTCTGGCGCATATTCCCATTCTAGGGAGCATCGTGATTCAGAAGCTTTGCTGCAAACTGACCTTCCCATCCTTGTGAAGCTGAAATCAAGAATTTCGATGGTACTTGAGTCTAAGTTTGAGGAGAATGACATGGAAAAAGTTTTACAGGACATCAGACGTGTTGTACAGGATATGCATGATACTCTGCATCACCAGTCGGCAAATTGTGTTGCGGAGGCAACTCCTTCTGACATTGTAGTTGATAGCCAGACCTCTGCTGAGGATGCTGAGATAACTGTAGAGAAGGACATGTCATCATCTGGAGATGGTAAACCATGCATTGATACTGCAAATATCATTAACCAAGAATTAGAAGTTGCCATTTCTCAGATATACAACTTCATAATGATTCTTGATAAAGAGGCTAAGGCCATACAGAGAACGTCTCCAGATGGCAATGGAGTGAACCAAAAACTGGATATGTTCTCTGCCAAATATAATGAAGCTATAAACAACAGGACTGGTCTGATTGATTTTGTTCTTGATCTTTCTCATGTATTAAGCAATGCAAGTGAGCTTCACTTTAATGTACTAGGATATAAAAATTCAGCAATTGAAACAGTCAGTTCTGATTGTATAGACAAGATCGCCTTACCAGAGAACAAGGGTGTTGTGGACTTATCTGGAGAAGGATATCCAAATGGCAGTGCTCACTTTTCTGACCCCAATTCTGATCCTGACTTCCTTAATGATGGGATTCTAGTTCCAACCTCTGATTCAACTGCTACTTCATGGAAATGCTCTTTGGAGGAGTTTGAACAATTAAAATTGGAGAAGGATAATATGGCAACAGATCTTGCTACATGTACTGAAAGCTTGGAAAACACCAAGTTTCAGTTGCTTGAAACAGAACAGCTTCTCGCAGAGGTGAAAGCACAATTAACATCTGCTCAGAAGTCCAACAGCTTGGCTGAGACACAGCTCAAGTGCATGGCTGAGTCATACAAAACACTTGAAACTCGGGCGGAGGAGTTACAAACTGAAGTAAATCTCCTCCATGGAAAAATATTAAGTCTTGATAATGAGCTACAGGAGGAGAGAAGAAATAATCAAGATGCCTTGACCCGATGTAAAAATCTCCAGGAGCAGCTGCAAAGGTTAGTAACGATTTTTTTCCTCAAGTCAGCTTCCTGCACTCATGTTTCTTCTAAACCTGACCTGTATTCAAGGGCTAAACTTACATCTTTAGAAAGAATTTTTCCAGGTTTAGTCAAGCTGTCTGTATATTGTCCTGAGGACTAAGGTCTATTGCACAGCATCCATTGTATTTATACACTTGCAATTACTGTGCTTAAATTGGGTAAAAGCATCGTAACAATTGACCAGTTCATGTTCGGCAGACGATCTCGTCGATTCAAATGTCTTTACTTGTATGTTTTAAGCTTTTTGGTTAATAGTTGTTTTTAGGTCTCTCTGATTATCTATGCAATTTATTGTTGAAATATTGAAATCAAATTGTGGACGACTAAAGTTTTTGCTCTCTCTAATTCCTGATGGGGTTAGTCTTTATATTTTTATTTCAGGATTGAGAATTGTTCAACAGCTGATAATGATGCCAAGACTACCCAGGTGATACTCCTAAATCATCTTGCTTTTTCAGCATTTAAGCCATTAAGTTATCCATAGTCAATACGATCTCAGTTTATAAAGTTTTGCCCTCTAAGCTTTATGTGAGACGTGTTGCTTTAGCATGCATAAATACTACTAGTAAAATTGTTATGAACTTTTAACCACCAAGATCTGTTCCTATTCTCTGTACTTCCATGTCAACTTCTTCTTGGGTTTCTTTGTTGTAAATATCAAATATTTAGTTTCTTATTGTAAATCTTTAAAACCCTGTGATTAATTAAGGACTCCCCGTTGATTTTCTTATGGAAGCTTATACTACACATTATTTTTGTTTGTACCACAAACTGAATGGAGGTTATGGAGATAGACTCTTCAGATAGGCACACGAAATGTGGAACTTACAACTAGTTTAATTTGAAAAGAACTTAAAAAACCAGATATTGGAGAAGAGCACTTGTGTTACCATTGGTTGTTATAAATCAATGTTTTTTCATGAAACCTGCAGTATTTTGTGGACAGTGTGGGCAAAATTCCAACCACGTGGAGTTTAACAAAATTATGTTCGAAATTGATACCTTTTGTTCTATGCAATTGAACTTTTCACTCGTATCGAGAAATAGTAAAGAATGCATGAAATGTTTTTAAAAAATTGGGTCTTGGTTTTGCTCGAGGATTAGATGCCTCAAGATAAACCTTAGTTTGACGTTTTCAAGAAACAAAACCTTGATTAAGCCTTATCGCTTGGCTCCACATGGATTCTTTTGGTAATTACTTATTCTAATAATCCATGGAAAACTAGTGTATTTTTGTTGCTATTTGATATACATTTGGCCTTCCATTCCCTCATTTTAACAATATCATCTTTCTAAACTGTGAATATAGTATAATTGTTGGAAAGCATCTAGCACTTCTATCAATTTTCTTGCAACTTTTTGTTTCTACAATTGCCCCTCGAAACTTTCTTTGACCAGAATAGTCAACTCCTATAAGAACCTATCATTTTCTCTTTCAGGAGAAAGAATTGGCAGCTGCATCAGAAAAACTAGCCGAGTGTCAAGAAACCATATATCTTCTTGGTAAACAGTTGAAAACTTTGTATCCTCAATCAGAATCCACGGCTTCTCCACGTAGTGGAAGGAGTGGGAAGGGCGAAGGCTCCAATGAGGAAGAACCAACCATGAGTTGCACAAATTTGCAAGATACGGATCCAGTTAAGATAGATGCCGGTTCTTCTATCAATTTGCAGAGGGCAGGCTCCGAGTCTCCCCTGGATCTGTACAATTCCGTGTTTAGTCCATCAGACTCTGAAGCAAACAATCTATTGAGATCACCAGTCAGTTCAAAGCGTCCAAAACATCGGCCCACTAAGTCAGGCTCCTCTTCTTCTTCATCTACCCCCACACCAGAGAAACATTCTCGGAGTTTTAGCAGATTTTTTTCCTCAAAAGGGAAAAATGGCTACTAAGGCTGCAATTCACTAGCTTAAAATTACCATCGTATGGCCTTCTATGGACCATGTAATAAAACTAGTTGTGCGTCAATTTGAACTCATGTAAATAATGATCAAGATCCTTTTACTTATCATACTTGTAATACAAAACTTAATTTTGTGAAGGTTGATTTCAAAGTTGTCTTTCAGGCTGAAATTTGAGAAACTTCTGCTCAAGTTTGAATCAACCAGCAACTATGGTGATACCTGTCTACTAGGATAGTCTGTTGTTGTTATAGAAGATTATAGTCGATTCCGATTTTGTTGGAAACTACTTGTTATAGATAACTCATCTGTTTTCATTCATCCTCATCCTCATGCTCTACAGATCTATTTATTGCAATTTTTAACGTTCGCCTTCTAAAAGGCATGAGCATATTCATGAATAGCATGAAGTCTCCCCAATCAGAGAACTCAAAAATATAAAGATGTAGTGGGTGGTGTAAAATGTATTGGGAGTTATGGACTAAGATGAAGAACCTTAGTCGTGCAATGAGTTTGACCTTTCAACCTGTTTGTCTACCATTATTTGAGGAAAACATAGTTTTGAATAGTGATTTTTAGGAGAATGTGGTTAAAAAAGTAGGGAAAAGTTTTTGATCTTACGTACAAAATATTTTGCAAATGTAATAATTCTCCGTCAGGGTACAATGTAATAATTCTCAGCCAGTCATAGAGCACATGAAAAATAATGCTCTTATTATTGAAACAGATACATGACATATGTTCGATCACCCTATTATTATGCATGTGCATTGTTGACGCATTTTTTGAGGTCCCAAAAAATGTAGAGCAGGGTTGGGGTACTAGGCCCATTTTGTCAGGTCGGTACCCGGATCTCTCACATACATGGGGGTGGGTATTTTTTGGGAGGGTTTTTTAATGAGTCGGACCCACCTCATTGTGAGAGGCGGGCAATGCCAAGCAGCAGAAAAATTCAAAAATGTAACAATGATGTGGCCAATGTGAATATTTTTTCCTATGTAAATTTGGTCCGTGGGCCCTATCTTATTATTCTCAATATTTAAATATTACGATTAAGATGCGCGTGAAGAGCTTAATATTAAATAAAAATAAATAAAAATAAAAAGGCTGCTTTAGGACATTATCCCATAAAGCTGCAAGAAACCCTGAATGAAATTTTAGTACTGTACAATGTAAAAGTTTTGAAACAGTGGATAAATTTCTAACAACAAAACACACATGTAGTTCTAGTCTTATTTTAAAAATATAATGAATATACAGAAAATATGAAATTATAAATATATTCTTCTACTCAAGTGCCCAAAATTGAGAACTCGATGATGAACTAAGAAATAACTAAGCTTAAAAGTAGTCGGTCGAAGCTCAATAAATTGTTGTCCTTAAGATTGATCTCCTCAGAATACATAATGTTGTGCAACATGTTTAGGCGCCCAAAGAATTGACGTTCATTTTGAATATGAATGTATCTGCTTAAGAACTATGGATATAAATGAAATTGAAATTGTGAGATTTACTGCTATTCATCGTTAGTACCTTACACTGATAAGGCCCAAGTCACACGATATTAAAACAAGATCCAAAAGAACCAATCACAAACAGAAAGTTAAGTTGCAGAAATCAAAAGATTGAACACAAGATTTCTTCCGGCCTAAGCCCTGGAGGTTCGACGACCGGATCTAATGCCTACATTTCCCGTTGAGCATCAAAATAATGGATATTAGCTTAGTTGCACTAACAAGTCCAAAATGACAACAATATTATAGATCGTTCTTCAAATACAAGAGAAAGACACAAAAACACTTATCTCTAAACACCAAACTGTAGATCGATCGAAGGAATCACACAAGATAACCTTCAACAGCCAACTGCACTACAAGACTGCAAAAAACCCTTTATTCTCACAGCTATCACTCATACTTCAGATTATAGAGGCTAAAACACTAATTGATCTCAATTTACAAGTTCATCATGAGAGATGAAGAAAACGAAGATCTCAAACCCTAGTTTACAAGAAAAGGGAAAACTCTCAAAAGAATCTAGAAGAACGAAGAACTCAAGAGTCAAGACCAAGTGAATAAAATATCTACAAAGTGGAATATATATATCACACACCAACAAACCACAGATCCAAGGGCCAGCAAAGGTTCACGTGTCACCATCTTAAAAGAAGGGTGTGTTTGAGCAACATTATTTTGAAATAATGTATTCTGGAATAGTAGATTGATGGAGAATGTGTGGTTGAAAAAGAAGGAAAAATTATTGATGTGCTGAAAAATATTATTTTATTGAAAAATGTGTAGTTGAAAATAAGTAGAAGAATGAAAATAAAAATTTTAATATTTACCAAACAGGGGCGAAGTTGCATTACTAAAAGAATCGCATTAGTAAACATATTTTCAGCCAATTTTGGGAGCACATCACATATCAGAGCCTCAACATACACTTTATCGTAAAAAGGAGACTACTTTATACATCCACACGCGATGAAGAACGATGATGCCTTTATTTGTTTCATCTTTCAAATATGGAGAAACATTGCTAAAATTGGAAGAAGATCTCGTCACGAATGACAATTTATTTTTTGTAGCGAGATGTCCAATTGGTACGGACAAACGAAAGTAAAAAGGACCACAATCCATTAATTTACATTCAGGATAGGATTAAACATGGTTGAAAGATTTAATGATGATACGGTATCTATCTTTTCCGTCCATGAATCAATAGACAGTGAAGTAACACCAGTACTTGGGATAACAAATAATTTCACCGCCCAAAAGTCAAGTTGCTCTGGAAATTTTGGGACCATGCCTGCCCATCCCTTAGATTCCCCACATATAACCACAAGTGTACCATGGTGACGAATACCTTGCGACTGAGATGTGTTTAGTTGCAAAGTCGTGTTTGTCATTCATCGTAATATATTTCCGAGTTGTTCGTACAAAGTTAATAGAATTCGAGATAAAAAAAATAAAATGAAAGCATGAAGTATATATGGTTCTAGAGAAGTGTTGTTTTTGGAGTTATTATCTAAAAGTTTAAACTGTCATGGACGATAAGTATTTATTTATTTATATTTTATAAACGAACAACTGTACGTACTTTTTACCTCATTTGGTACTTGACCATCTTGTGTGCAAATTTAAATTATGTCTTTATTTCCTTTGATAACCAGTAATTTCTTTGAATGAAAAATGAAAATGAACAAGAGAGAAGCTAGGTAAACAAGAACTGGAATATAAGTTTAAATTGGAGAGGATCAAATTACATAAAAATTAGTACTCTCACAGGGAACAAACAAACACCTCTGTGAGGAAAAACCCCCTTTCCCTAGATTTACATAATCTAAACCCAAATCTCTT
>CAIGRQ010145177.1:0-14756 GCA_903798375.1 Fraxinus sp. D2006-0159
TTTCTCGATATGATATTAAGCCCCTGTTTGTTTGGCATTAATTTCCAGATTTTAGAAAAATTCTGACCATTGAGCCACCTTTTTTGACCATGTTGTGTGATGGTGGAGCTCACATTTTGAAAAAATCGGTAAAAAAACTCATTCTTCTTTGCAGTTAATGGCAAACAAACATGAGCTAAAAAAACTAAATAATTCTAGAGTAGAATATATTTGTGCACTAGATGCACTATTTGCTAATAGTTTCTGATTTAGAGCTAGTTGGTTATAATAATGCAGGCTTTTATTTTAAGTTTTTAACCTTATAGAGCTCATTAATCAATAATTTGTCTATTCACACGTGATTGCTACCATGACGATAAATGTGATCACATGTTCACACTATTAACTGCTAACCCTTGATAGCTTGAACCCATGTTTGATGCATATTAAAATGGAAAAAATGTATTTTTTTGGATAATGTGATGGTGAATATGTGGTTGAAAAGGAAGGAAAAGTTATTAATGTGATGAAAAATATTATTTTATTGAAAAATATGTGTTTAAAAATGAGTAAAAGAATGAAAATGAAAATTATAGATCAAACGTGGGCTAATAAACAAAATATATAGATCTCAAGTGATATTATCACAAGGAATAAAAATGCATTAAGCTCTTTTTTTATCGATATTTCGTTCAATTGAGTTTCCCGATGAGGTGCTTAATGAGGCAGCTTTCGTAACATATTCAAAAGAATAATATAATCTTTTTAATTCAATAGGGTTTTCCTCACAAGGTTTTTTATATTAATATTTTAACATATTAATATTTTAACGAGACATACTCTGTGTAATAAATGTTCCTAACCATAAACGATACTTGCCTCTTAACATAATTCTATCTTGTATCTCATGTGTTACATGTTTTATACGATATCTTGCATGAAACTGGTGTCATTAAAGACACCGACCCACAAAATATGAATAACTTGATACAAGAATTTTCATTGAATGAAATCAATGAGAATACATTTAAATGTACTCTTTTTTGTTCAAGTTGTCCCAATAGTTTCCGTGACGATTTTAACGAGACGACATTTTATTAGTTTTCATTTAACATTTTTGTCCCATTACATTTTTATCAAACTAACGAAATAACTGGAATAATCATTCAAGGAGTTTTGTAAAATAATAGATAACAATGAATGACTTCTTAATATCTAGACGTCTATATGACTTTCTCACTTGCTGTAGAATAATTCAAATTATAAATCTCATTGGAACCAATTGTTATGGATCCATTACTATTTACAACTTCGACTAACAAAAAGTTATTGAATTTAAAACTAATTTATTTACTTATAAGTAATTTTAAGCTTAGTCAAACATTCACAGGCACTTGTACAAGAAAAGAGACTACTACCATGAAGAAAATACTCGCACTATCAACAATACATGCTGTAATTAATCCATACATGCAAATTGC
Organism: Fraxinus sp. D2006-0159; assembly: GCA_903798375.1. Lineage (NCBI taxonomy): Eukaryota > Viridiplantae > Streptophyta > Magnoliopsida > Lamiales > Oleaceae > Fraxinus > Fraxinus sp. D2006-0159. Next base: position 1,461 of record CAIGRQ010145177.1, read on the forward strand.
AATAACATTTCTACTCTTATTAAATCCATAAATTATTTGGGATGCTCGAATCTAAAGGCACAAAAAAATGTGTCTCATCTTCCCCTTTAGCCAAGTAAATAAATGTTCGAGTTTTGTCACAAAAGGATATATCTACATCTCAAAATCTATGCAGCGGTTACCTGGCTACTAATCTAGAAGTGGACTCCCTTCCTTCACGAGCACAAAAAGCCCACCATCACCTCTAGAGATTCGAAAATCCTTGTCAAGGTATGTTATAAGAAGAAAAGATTTTGCCCGCTCACCGGGAATGGAAGCCTTGAGAGGAGGCTGACCAGAAATAGTCCGTCCTATGCTTGCCACAGCATTTTGAATGGGATTCAGAGCTTGCTGCACAGGCGACAAATTTATTTTTTGGCCAAAAATGTCCAAATTTTCTGGAAGATTTATGCTTGACTTGATTTCTGGAGGATTAAATTTCCCTTCCTTAAATTCAACCTGCACAACTTCCTCTGAGTTAGACATTCAGTGTAAAATGTCAATTTTAACACAACGCAATTTGTACATAACAGGCCACAAAATAACTAAACAGAGTATGACAATTCTCCGAAAAGCAAAAGCAACATGTTTTGAGCTTTCCAAATTATGAGCGCAATTTTAAATTCCTTCTATCAAGTCATTCAGATTTTTGAACCCTTACTCATCAATACTCATTAGTAACATGTCTAAGAATAACTAACTAATATTTGAGTAACAGTTTGTTCGTTTGATTCATTTCTACTTTTCCCCAATATATCTCGCTATCTGCCTTACTGAGAGCGCTAAATGGGATAGTGATACCTGTATTCTTGATGGGCTTCGAACTTCAAAGGACGCAGAAGCACTAAAAGAGACAGTAGCAACAGGGCTTGACAGTGTGGTGGAATTCTCTATGGTAAGGCTGCTTGTATCAATTTCTTGGCCAATCTTATCAACTTTCAGCAAAGGAATACTGCTTACTGCCAACAGAGGCAATAATTCAGAAAATGCTGTATACCTGTTAAAGAGAAAATCAGATAAATGGTTGCAATTTTCTGAAAGATAAAAAAAAAAAAAAAAAGAGTATATAAATGATTAACAACGGGGTAAGCTTAAACAGGCGGGATTATTAACAGATAAGGATTGGCATGGTTGTACAAGCTTTGCACAAACACTGGGAATTATTTCTACTAAATCTATAGTGAAATGGATTCGACCAGTACCTGCAGAAGTAAAATAAAATACTGATAAATCCAGGTCCAGGTACCAAGGGGTGGAATCATTGGGTAATATACAAGCCATTAGTTAGTGAACGATACGGACATTGCTCTAAGCCTCTCAACAATGTTGCGGAACTCGGGGCACTTCACACTGCTTTATAAATGTGTTCTAAATGGGGACTCAAAAAAGTCTGAATTGAAATAGATTTTCTGGTTGTTCATTTTATTTCATCCCAAGGAAAAAAGACTCGAATCTTCAACATCTTATAGATTCTATTTTACATCAGTTTCGAACATTACTTACAGGATCACACACATTTATAAAGAAGGAACCAACTCTGACAGTGGAAGACATGAACTCTAAACTTCGTGATCTAATCGGATCAGACAGATTAAGGATTCCATATATAGATTCAAAAAGAAAGGATGATTTTGCAGCTTTTTTAAACTTGTGATGGAGATAGTATCTCCAAGTTGCTCGTTCTCCGTATCCATATCATGATTTATACCTACAGGTGGCGTACCAAACCCCCTAGCTAGGCACAGGTGGTGTTTGGTTTAAAAAAAAATAAAAATAAAAAAAAATACCTGTCCCCTGTGCAACAGAGATGATTCAATGCCCAATCATGTGTTCTTTCTATTCATGGTAGTATAAGATTATAATCAATCCAGTTTAATTAATTTAGGGATTTCTCTTGAATTATACTATTATATTATTTAAAACTCATGTAATACCCATATATCCACAGACGAATACTTCAGAATACCTTAACTATGGAACATATGAATAAGAAAACAGAAAAATCGGTAATGAGCAATGAAGACAGTATCGTATCAACTATCATAAAATATTTTCTATTTTCTATTTGAAATCAGCTGCAATATCTTATTTAGGATTTTTCATTTTTTTTTCAAACAACAGTATTTTGGTACTTATGATACTTTCAACTTTCAAAGACACAGGTAACATCCAATATATGTCTTATTCCAATTTTCATCGTGTCATTAACTTGCTTAGGAAGAATTTGACGAAGGAAGGTATAATTTGTTAACGAACAAGAAAAGAAAATGGTGCAAAAAGAGAAGAATTGAGAACAAAAAGAAATCAATTTTATTCATATAAATGGTTTGAATATTACAATTAATAATTCATTTATTTATAGAGCAAGAAGCTGAAAGAAGCTAAGGGTGCGTTTGAGCCACTTTATTTTGAAATAATGTATTCTGAAATAGTAGATTGACGAAGAATGGGGATTGAAAAAGAAGGAAAAGTTATTGATGTGATGAAAAATATTATTTTATTAAAGAACGTATGATTGAAAATGAGTAGAAGAATGAGAATGAAAAATTTAATATGCACCAAATAGGGGCTAAACAAAACAAACTTCTAATAAAATAAAATCTTATCGAAATACTTGAACTAATCTAGCGTCTGTTTGAGATCCATTAAAATTAGGCCACCGTTTGATACTCATTTTAATGAGTTTTTTTTTACATCTCATTTTCCTATAGTATTTGCCTGATAACACGTTACAACCACTCAGATTTTTGTCACAGATGGATAAAGGAAGATAATGCCGTTGAGCCTTGGTGACTATTTTGCCCTCAGATGCGATTGGAAATGTACATCATTGCCCTCCATTTTTAATCCTACCATCAATTGAAGGCCAGAAATGGAAAGTTTAAAATTCCAAAATTCAGCTTACGGCCTAAAACGCACGTGGCCTCAGGTGTTGTCTTGGTAAAGAATGGGAGCCAAACACACACTAGAATTGGCCAATTTCATTTTTTGCCACCGTGGGATCACAATCAATACATTTGTCGGTTGGGGTGAAAAAACATATTTCACTGTTGACTTTTGGAGACATGATGGCAGATACAAACTTTCATTTTCCCAATATACCCTTCCATTAAATGGTTCTACCATGTTCATGTTGGTTGCATTTGGGAGGGTTATTTCTGTAAATTGATTTAAAAAAATGAGAGTGTTTTCGTCCAAATGGGTTTCAATGTGTTTAGTCAAAATGGAAGTGTTAGACAATACTTCTGTGCACCTCAACTTTGTAACAATTATTTTACTATTATGTAATGAAAAACCTCATTAAAATCTCATTTTAATGAGATTCAAACAGGGGCCTTATCGAATGTTGATATATTTTAAACAAACTTTTATATTAAAATCCTAACTAAACTAAACTATATCTCTATCTTTATCTGTGTCTTCATCATTTTTCCGGACTGAGAGAACTCGACTCTGACGAGGTAGATTGAAACTTTATAAAGGAGGCCAATCTTTTGTCTTAAGTGTCGAAATTGTACCCTTGACAACATGTGACTGAATTCATCCCAAGTGGGACGATCTTTCTTATAACCCAAATATCAAAATTGATCACATGACATCAACTGAACATGTAAATTATTCCCAAGAATATGATTTGACCAAAGGGAATGTATTAAACTCCAAATAGTAACAACTTATGCAACTTAAACATAGAATTTCAATTGGTTGTGCAAAATGGGAGCACAAGGAATTAATGTTGTAGATTGGCCTGCGAGAAAAAATGATTGTGACATCGAAAGCTCGAACAGACCCCGACAAGGAAACAATTCTATTTCTGTTATATTAAAAGTATAACTTTTCATTCAAGTGTGATAACAAGTCAAATTGGGTTTGGTGTTTGTTCGATGATCGATGGGGTGGTTATGCAGATGGAGTAGCCAACGGCTGAATGGGTTTGATCGATAGGATGGGAACGGGGCAGGGGGGCCCGCCCTTGCCCCGCAAAGCAATTTCCCGCCCCGTCCCCTTCCCATCACTCGTTTAAGGTAGGGCGGGGCGAAGCCCTTGCCCCATTTACTACCTCATTTAATTTCTTTTTTAAGTTTTTGATAATTTATTTTTATTTCCCCAATTAATTAGACTTGGACAAATAATTTTAGCTACCATTTTCTATTATAACTAATGAGATTTCGTGAAATTTTCCATTTAAAGTATTGTATTCTAAAAAAATAAAAAACTTTAAACGGGGCGGGGTGAGGCACCCGTCACCCATCCCCGCTCCGGGGCAAAATTCCCCGTCCCTACCCGAATACCCGATTAAGCGGGTTATCCTGCCCCGTTCGGGGCAAGGCCCCTTGAGTATCGGGTTTGTTGGATTTTTTTGCCATCCATATTGATCGATGAGTAAGATGTTGATTAGAGAAGTCGACGAAAGGTCGTAGAAGTCAAAGCTCAACGTAGTGGTGGAAGAGAAGGAAATGGTGGAGATATTGCTGTCGTCATGGAACGTGGAACCACGAAATAGTGCGGCTGGTGCAAGACTGTCAACGATTGCTCTGAAGTGGTCAATAGAGGATGGTGGCCACAATGAGGTTGATTGCCGGTGAGAGTGGCTTTGGATTAGGTTTTTGAATAAGATGGAGATTGAGGATTTGTGTCGGGTGAGGTTTAATGTAATGGCTTGGACTTGTTTCTAATATGATGGTGGGCTGGGTGTGGATGGCTTTTGGTATAAGGAATGATGGGCTGGAGGATATCTTTTGGGCTAGGGTATATGTGGGTATGAGGTTGATACGGGTAATGGGTTGGTTGGGTTGTAGATATGGGTTTTTTTCTGGAATGGGATTGTATTGGTTGTTGGGTATTTAGGCTTTTGGATGGTATTTAAGTGAGTTGTTTGGACGGAGTGGTTTTGGGTTTGGTAATTGCTATTCTGTTGGGTGTATATGTATTTGGTTGACTATTGTTTTGTTTAAAGCAGCACAAATTTGCGCACAACTTCTGAAATTGAGGGTTTGAACAGCAACACATGGAGGACACTAACAAACGACCTTTTTTTTCGATTTTTTAAATCTAAAAAAACCAAACTAAAGATGAACAAGATGGTACCTTTCTTTTAGATTTTTATTCTTCTTTTCGAGTAACTAAAGAGGAAAAACTGCGCATTTGATTGTAGTCTAGGACTCTAGATGAATTTTTCTCGTGTCTTGTCCTGTTCAAAGGTGATTGTGTATGAAAGGTGATTATTTGGTTTTGGATGGGTGGTGAAAGGTTGTGGTGTGTGGATTGAATGAAAAAGGTTAGTTGGTTAAGGTTTGTAGATTTTTTTGTCAGATTTGAGAAAGTGTAGGTCAAAGGAGAACGAATTACTTTGATACCTGTAATTTGTTAACAAACAAAAAAGAAAGGGGTCCAAAGAAGAGAAGAATTAAGGACAGAGAAAAATCAATTTTATTCATATAAGCGGGTTGAATATTACAATGAATAAGTCTTTTATTTATAGGGCAAGAAACAGAAATAAAACAAATTTCTAATAAACTAAAATCTTATCGAAATACTTGAACTAATCTAATCTAATGTAAGTATATTCAATCCAAACTCTTATTTTAAATCCTAACTAAACTAAACTATATCTCTATCTTTATCTTTATCTATATCCGATATCCCCATCAGAATTGCCGTCACTTTAGAATAATTTTCAGAGGCCAAAAAAATACCTTTATATTTCCCAATTAGAGTACTAGTCTGTATTCTAGTACATGTTCTTTAGGTATATAAATATTTTTGTAATCTTTTTTGTTTCTTTATTCAACAAAGTGGGTCACTATGAAAGAATGATGCTTTGTTGGATGGACTCGTCTAAACTCAGTGACCATAAAGTTCTTCTTTCTTCCCCTCATCTACATCTTATCTTTTCTACTACTTCTTAGGCAATATTCTTAGGTATGTTCATAAACACTCGAAACGGCCAAAAAATTCACTAAAACACTCTTTTCTTTGGAAATTCATCTCTAAAACCTTCACTACACACATTAGCCACCTAATCCACATGAAACCTACCGTAAAATCTACCCTAGTTGGTGTTATTACTTCAACTTGACTGTGAGAGTCATATTTCAAAGGGAACGATGAGTCAACATTCATTAATTGGCTTCATTCATTGGAGCAACATTTTGCTAGGTGTAATTTATCAGGTTGTCAAAGAATTACGACTGTCAAGATGAAATCTGTTGATAGAGCATGGTTGTGGTGCTATCACATTGTAAAAGATAAAAGGAGTATTAAAAATGGCACCTAATAAGCACTTGGCAAGATACAAATGACAAGCTTATGAAGAAGTTAACGCCTGCATATTGTTTCTTTTCATCATATGATATAATGCACCTGAAACATACTTCAGACATTCTCCCCAATATTCTTCAGACCTCTTTGTTGCCAACACAAAATTCTTTCCAAGGAAACATATCGAAACAAACATGCAAGACTTGCAAGAATCTATTGTTAGACTACAGAAACAAAATTATGAAAAAGAAGGCAAAAATGTTTCAAAGAAACTGTAAATTTTTGGTTTCATCGAGAGCATGAACACTAGGCAATACAAGAGACTCATATTTATATACAAAGAAAAGTAATAGATATACACAAAATATTAAAGTCGATATACATTTAGATTCTCAATCATTGACTGCTCATATTACGGGTTATGCAGATAGTTTTCCCTTGAAAAAATCCTTATATGGTAAACCCAATGATGGCCAAGTATTATCTGCCGAGCTTCCAACTAAGGGAAGCACTGGAAACATTGGACGAGTTTTTCAAGAATTTCCCTATGGTGCTATGTCTCACAAACAGGATATTTTATTAGCAGGAATTTCTTTGTTAAAGGCGATCTGGGCTTTCTTGGGCATTTGATATTGGTGGGCAGTTAAGAAAGAGGAAACATGTTCCGAGTGTTGAAAATCCCATGTTGGTAAAGGAGAAAGCTCAAGTAGGTACAGAAAGAGGTGATCTAGGAAGTTTGGTTCCAAAACATTTGGCTCTTAAAATTATAAATATTCTCAAACTGTTGGGTGGCATGAACAAGTACAGAACCAAATTTAACTGAGTTGAGGGGTTCTGGACAGGTATTAAGGAACTGAAAGAGAGGCTAAAAAGCGGAAGTAGTCATTGTGCAGAATAAAAATGTGTAGTTCGACAAATAGAGATAGAAAATATAATTGCTTCATCTTCCTAAGAGGTTCAAAGATACGCATATCTAATTATAAATTGGAAGCCCACCCTTTAGGACAAAAGTGTTTTTAAAGTGGGAGGGAACATTATGGTTTTATTTTAATTTGTATTTTTGTGTTTTCAATTTTTATATATTTTTGCATTTAAATCTAAACAAAGAATATAAAATGTGATGGGTATATGAATTATTTTCTACAAATATGTGCTGTCTTTGGGAGGCTTTTGGTTCCTCGAAATACCAAATTATTGGGAGGTCTAGGTTTCCATGAAATAACCTATCAATTTCACTATTTTATGCTATTCTGTTTTATTTTTCTTTATGGACAATGTGCATGAGTATGACATTGACATAAAAGGGCCATTGAGTAATTAACTTTGTTATTATGGACAAGTCGAAATTGTCGACGAGATAGTTTCCTTGAAGAATTTGATGAATGCCCAAGAGAATTAAGTCTCAAAGAAGGCAATGTGGTTTCCTGAATGTAGGGAGAAGAATGCGAATGTTAGAACAAGAAAAACATAAAATTTGTCACTGGCTACGGAGTTGGTTTACAGGAAACGTTTTGGTTTCTAGGATGATTCATGAAAGTTTATATATTAGAAAAACATTGTATTGACCTTATTTAGAAATTCTTATAGTTTTTGAGTTGAGATGTTTTGGTTCAAATCAAAATTCTTAGGGACTGTTTGATTTGTGTTTTAATTTTGAGTTCATTTTCAATTTTCTTAAGATTGCTAAAAAAATATTTGGTTTATCATAGTGAAAAATTATTTTTTAAAATAGAAAACTAGTTTGGTTTGAAATTTTAAAAAAAATTATTTTGACATTTTATTCCATGAAAGTTGATTATTCAGTAAAAATAGAACAATTTTATCTTAATATATTATCAATTAATATATATACATTTTAAAATTGGTGAATTTTACCATATTTTTTCTCACTACAAAAGAAAAGTAAAAACGAATAATAAATTGAGTTCAAACTATAGGAAATAAAAATAAAAAATTAATAACGTGGATTGAGAATATTTTTATTTATGTTCATTTAAATATCTTTTTTTAGAATTTTTGTGTAAATATTAAGAGCTTGGACTATTTTTATTTTTCTAGAAATTTTTAGAATTTTATTTTTTTCAAAATTTTATTTTTTATAAAAAAAAATTATTTTGTTTGTTATATTTTTTATTTTTATTTTTTAAATTTTTAAATTTTTTAAATTTTATTTAAATGCTTGTTTTCCATGTTTTGAGGGTTTCTAGAATTTTCACTAAAAACACTCGAAACGACAAGAATGAAAAGTTTTGTGTTATAACTTTTTAACCTTTTCAGAAATATTAGACCAAACACGTGTGTATATGTAGTGTTTTGCAAATCTAAAAATTGAAAACAATTTGAAAATAGAAAACCAAATGCACCCTTGTCTTTCCAATTTAGGGATGTCTTATAGGTTTATATGTAATTTGAGTCAAAAGAGTTTATCATAATCAGAAATTGATGATGTTATGTGAGATTTAGGAACCTAGTGATGGTAAAGTGCTCCTCTCTTCTCGTAAGCTTTATAAAGCACTATTCCTTTTTACTGATCTGCAGCAGCCAAAGAAGCCAAACATTAAACCTCTTTTTTCTTTGGAAAACCATCCTTAAACCCTTTACCAAACTCATTGGCATCATGTTTTGATATTACAGATAATTTATCAACTTTCAACCGTTGTTGGTCTATATATATGCTTAGAGTTTCAAACTATGTAACTTTTTTTTCACTCTAAACTTTTTGATGTTTGTTGGTGTCCTATATGTGTCTGATTCGATACTCCACCCAAGGAGTCTATATGCCTTATAGGATTGTAAATACCATTTTATCGTTGTACAAAAAGGAAATGTGGTAACAAGATGAATGTGGCGGTGAAGATGGCAGCTGGTGAGAATCCGTAATTATATTTATTTCTTTCTACTACGGTATCGAACAAGATGCAAGTAGCAAAACAAATTTCATCCATAGATGCCAGTATAACAACCTCATAGCTGATAGCTAGAAATCTTATGGTCCCTATACATGGAACTGTATACAAATGCCTAACATATGGACCTCTGTTCTATGATATGTGGGGGTTTCATCCTAAGGAGTATTTGAATAATACTGAAGGCGAGAAACTGAAGGGCTTCTGAAATTGACAGAGACGAAAACAGCTGACATAAAACCTATTTTAGATGGAAAGAGTAGTGCTGATTCAGTACCTATTAATGAACTTAAATAGTTCAGGAAATTTCTCTTCTAAATTCCAAGAAATGAGTAGTCCCAGCACTTCTTAAAAAGTTTAGCAGTCAGAACAGTATCAAGTCCACACATGCAAATGAGAATGTGTGATAGATATAAAGGAATCGACCAACAAATTATTTCAATCCCCCAAACCACTTTAATGAAAAAAAAAAGTGGAAAACAGAGACATATTTCTCCTCCAAGTTTAAAAATGGAAACAGAGAGGATAAAATTCAGATGTGAACTTCCAAGGACTCACACAAATATATGTTCCCACTTTTAGAAGAAACCAGAGATGCAGTTGCCATATGAACTTCCAAAAGACTCATAATTGTTCAGGTTGAAAGAAGGTGGTGTTTAAGAGTACCTAGAAGAAAATATTAAATAAAACTTTGCAACTAACCATGTTAGATCCTTGATCAAAAGAATTCCCGAGATTATCAAGAGCAATGAGAAACATCTCTTTGGGAACAAGGTGGATCACGTAATAAAGAGGGTATGCCAATACTTGTTGGTTGAATCTAAACAGAAAGCGCCTTATTCTAATACTTTTTGCCATAAAAGAAGGAATCACCAATCATGTTGAGAAGAAACCTATATAGAGACAGAAAAAGAGGAAACAAAGTCACATATGCATAGACAACAAAGTCCACCGCTGGCAAGTTCAGTGGGAGATAACTTCAACAAAGATTTAGGGTTAACCCATATCCCAAATATCAAAAACCTAAAAAATACCAAATTAAGATATTGATGCCTTGCATAACAATCTGTTTGTTTCTATGACATAGTTAATAAATGTTCCATCTATATGTATTCAACAGTGACTTTCTTCAACAATCTTCCAATGATTTTGATTGTAACGTTTCCTATTGTGTGAATAAATATGACAGAACTCGTGTCATACCTCCGCCTCTCTTTACACTTGCAACAAAGAAAAAGATGTTGCAAACAAGTTCTTTAAATCTCCATTACTATTCTTATTTTTATTGGATCATCCAGCCATTTCACCATAAATTCATCCTCTATATCATATTCAAACAAGCTCATTTCGTTCATATTATAAGACTTTTTTTTTGTGAACACAAGAGCCTCTTCTCTATCCCAAATGATAATTTAGAAGTTTCTCAAACTTTTGAATACTTTCAGCCTTCAAATGAAAACTTCCAAAAAATAAATTATAGTCAAATCAACGAATAGACATCAAATAATCACCAAATACGGACTGCAGGGTATGCATATGTTTTTATCATATAACAGGGAAGCTAGGACTCACACTAAAACCCAGCTGCCATCGAGCAATTCGGGGCTCTCGGTGGGTGCGGGAGTCGGATTGGAGGCCTCCAACTGCAAAACGAGCTCGAGAGCCTCTGCCCGGACCTCTGGAGATGCACGGAACCCAAAGTCCGACCCATAAACCGTATCCAGCAGTGCCCTCTTCAGCTCGTAAAGCTTCCCATCACCATCTTCCTTCAAACTCACACCACCACTCACTTCGACGTCCGGGCTCCCGTTGCCAACGTCCTTCCCGGCCCACTCATCCTCGTCCCTCGGAGGATCCGGACCCGAGAATTTTGACACAGGCTCGGGCTCCGGCTCCGACTTCTCCCCCCACTCGTCGACAAAAGTCGGTTTTTCGGAAGATTCATCAATATTTCCGGATCCCGCTTCGGGTATCGGCCTAGAAGGTGGGTCAATGGGGTCATTGAAGGAGTAAGAAGAGTACGAGGAACGTATCGGGAAGAGGAATCTGGTTTTAGAGGTTAAAGATACAGAATGAGGTTGGAGTGATTTTAGGGTTAATTTTGAGTATTTGAGTGAAGGGAGACAGTAAAGGTAGTGATTTAGAAGGAGAGACATTGAGTGTTCTTCAGTCAATAAAGGTGGAGGCGGAGATTCAAGTGCAGGTAATTTGGTAGTGATGGTGGGGATTCTTTTTCCAGTCTTATTCTGTGTTTTTGTGCACCACGAAATATCAAATTAAAAAAGATAATGCTAGATGTAGATTCATTTTTTTTATTTAATTTTTTTACCTACACTCCCAGAAGGACGTGGAGATGAGTTTTTTATTCGTGCGGACCTCGCGTGTATGTGACAGGACGTAACATTTTCGATACAAATAAAATTATCTAATTAAAAATGCTTCATTTGTCACGAGGGTGTTTGATGCTATGGCGAAAAAATATTTTATGATTCGATGTAATAGAAAATATGTGACTAAAAAATAAGAAAATATTTTGAAATTGTTTGTAATATTATTTTATTGAAGAATGTGTGTTGAAAATGAATTTTGAAAAAAATAAATTTTTTCAAGAATGTATATCAAACATTGGTTCATTCGTACATCACGTTTTACGCATTGCACTTTAAAGTACTTCTGATTGATCACTAAATGTAGACTTTAATCATGCTTTGCTCGTTGACTTTAAAATACTTTCGACCAAGCACTGAACTTTAATATAGTACACTCAATCACTCACTCACCATTTTCATTAGTCACTGAACTTCTACATCCGTCATGCTTCACTTAATGAATTTAAAAATACTTTAAAGTGGTTATCGACCTTTATAATGTTTTCGAGTAAAGTTGATTTTCTGTGAACTTCGATCTAGGTTAAAATAAATAAATAAATATCAACTACATAATAAAACTCACAAACTAAGACGATAATATTGAAATTAATTAAAAATATATAATTTCTCTAGTTGTTATAAGCCACGTTCAAGGAAAAAGAAGAATGCTAGCTTCAAATTGACATAAATCTTAATTTATCGTAATCTTCATTTAAATCGAGAAAATAAATTAGAGAAATTATTTTGTTATTTTGATTGAGATCGTAGACCCAAATCAAAGAAATAAAAATTATATCTAAAACATGCTATGAAATTCTTGATTTAGAGTCAATTATATTAATCAATGCTAACAAAATACAATTTTTAAAGTCATCACAAAGTAATTCAAGAGGAAAGATGGGTGTCGTTCTCGTGTATGCCATTTTATACTTCAAAATTTTTAATTTTTGAACAGTTAAATTCAATAAATAAAGTTCAATAACTACTTGGAAGCATTTTAAAATTGAGTAAAGCGTGACAAAATTATATGTTCAATGAGTAAATCGCGACAAATGTATAAGTTCAGTTACCAATGAAACATTTAACTCCGAGTATCCGAAATGATTAGTCTCGTGAGTTCATTTTAGCAAAGGTGACTGAAGTTTGCAATTAATATCAAAATGGTCATTAAAATAAATTTGTTACACTAGAAACCACTCAAATCTGTAAAATTACACTAGAAACATCAAACTAAAATCTCACGTGTCACCGTTAAATTTCACCGTGGTGCAAAACAACATTATTTTGAATGTCACACTAGACAATATTGTTTCCATTAATTAAAAGCATTTTTTTGTCAAACATGTTTTCCCCACGAAACGATTTTTCTTTGGTGTTCAAGGGTATTAGGGATGAAGGGATGAGAAATTGTATGATAGAGGAAAATGTTTTATAAAATTAACGCTTCTAATTAATGGGACACGATTTTGTCTTGCGTGGCTACAAAATTATGTCGTTTATGTCCACGGGCAAAGAGTGTAAACATGTTTAGAAAATTAGCGTTTCTAGTTATGGATACAATTTTGTCTCACGTGACGCACAAAATAATGTCATTTATGTCCAAAATGAAATTTAATGATGACATGTAAATTTTTTGTTCAGGTTTCAAGTCGAGTGACCACTAGTGTAACCAGGGGCGGACATATCAAGGGCCTAGCGGGGGCGGCCGCCCCCACTGAAAAAAAAAAATATTATTATTATTA
>CAIGRQ010145221.1:0-16668 GCA_903798375.1 Fraxinus sp. D2006-0159
ATGAGCGCATTAAATAAAGATATAATTTGTGTATTTTACTTTCCTATCAACACTACCCCCTATGTGAGGGGCTGTTAAAGATGTACACCAAGACTGTACATCTAGCATAGTTCTAATAAAAACTCATTTTTTTACAATCCAAGGTTTTTTAATCCACAAATCCCGCAATATATAAATTATAAATGGTAAATAGAAAATATCCTCACTTCTCATTATTAATGCATTTAAAAGCTAAAATCAATCCACCAAACAAGCTTTATTACCACCCCCATTTGTCGCCCAATAATCCCCAAACTTCCGTTTCTTCATTATAGCACTAAATCAAAAATCTCAAGCTTGAAAACCAAAAATTCTTCAATCCGTTCCATAGACCACTATTATTCATATCTCAATATGTATTTCGTCCATATTTTTTGTCCAGAAATCCTCCATGCAAACTCCAATTTCGACATTTTGGACCTTTTTCTTCGCTATATAAACCTAATAGAGAACAAGACAATCACTACTCTAAGCTCAAAATCAAACAGATCGATCACATTACATCCTACAAGATTATAAAATCGAAAATGACATAACAAAGTTGTCATTCAGCTTAGGGTTCCAACAACATAATAAATATTGTTGAAGAAACTTGTTACACCTCACCTCCGAGACTTAAGTCAAAATGCCACGTAACGATCCACGTAGGCAGGAAAGTCAACAAAGACCTAATTGGTCAAATGTAAAGAAATCATATGGATGGTCGAAACTCTTATGCTGGAGGACTACCTAACGGCTGAAGTGCATAAATCCAAGGCGATGTACAAAGAGATCAAAGAAGCTGAGGTTCTTCACCTAGAAGACCAATATAAGGCCTCATCCAACCAATGCTCTCATTTTACCCGAAGCTCATGAAGTTGAAGTTGTCTCTTGCAAGATTTTTAGGCAATCTTTGGAAATGATTGGTGTAACGTTTGTAATTAAGAGTGTCAGGTGTGTCAGCCTATTGTATATGGCGACTGGCCCATTGTTGATGTATTTATTGTGTAGTAGACATTGATGTGAAGCATCAGTGAAGAAGATGATGTCACGTGGTTCTGATTCAATGGACACCACGTCGACCAAAGCACTATAAATAAAACCTCTTTGTAATTGAAAAAATGGTTGGATCTTGAGATTTTAAACTCTTAAACCCTCGATAATAACTGATTTTACAAAATTCTATACATGTCATCCAGCTTTGCTCCTCACATATATTTTAGTTGGATCTTTTACTTGTTTTCCATTAGCATTCGATTGGTGATTGTTGTTAGCGAATTACCCTTTTTCACTCGTCGGAGCTCGAACATTTTTGTCTCCCTCCGTAGAGCATCTCTCGCATTCATGCTAGTCTCTCTATTCATCGGTTGTCCGATCAAAATGCATCGAAATTTGCTTTAGTTGGCGAAAGTGTGCTCGGCATCTATTATCTACGTAAGCGTTACATTTTTTCGGGGTCAACAGATTGAGACCATCTGTAGAAAAATGGTACATTTCAACTACGAGTGTCCTATAGGAGGAAGCCGATTGTAAGCAAATTGGAAGGAATTTTTCAACTCTTGAAAAATGAGTGTTCTTAAAGAAAGAATCGTTGGGAAATCGTTCGGCTCAAGATCAATTCGATCCTTGAAAAGGATGGCATCAAGCTAGAAAAAACTTGTTGGCATGAGTTTGAGCAGTGAAGAGAATGCGCTTCGAAAGACGAGGGAACACCCTAAACAAGGAAAACCCTCAAGTGCCGTCCCAGCCACTCGCCATCGGCTTCGCTAACAGTATAAGTGGGGTGGGTCCAAGGGAGAGGGTAACGTAGCAACAAGACTTACTAGGGAGGTGGCCACAACAGTCGCCAATATGAGAAACATAACCCAGTAGAACATGGGCATGTATGAACTACTGATGAGCATCGTGGCCAATGAGGATACCTAGTTCCTCCTTATATAGCCCAAGGGAACGTATTACATGCCTTGTCGCAATGGCGATACCACGAGGAAGAAGAGGTTCAAAACCAAATGGCTGGACACAAATATCACGTAAAGATAAAAGCCTCCCAGGAAAGGGAGGTTGAAGTTGATACATCCACCAATTACGCCTCCGAACGACCTAATGAGGCCCTATTCAATTTTCCACCAAACTATGAACCAGAGGACCTACCTCAAAGATTCGTAAGTGTCTTCGACAGGCTAAGCCTAGGGACACCTAGAAATAGGCATGCTTCTCCTCCTCTTATGCCTAGCAATAGGTAGGATCGACCTCCTCATATACCTAAAAATAGGCAGCAAAAGCCTCTTTAGTTCGAAAGATGAGATGAACATGTCCTCCTTGATGAAGTGCCTCAGATCCATCCACTTAGAAATAGGCGAGAAAGGTGAGAACGGGTAGGAAGTGAAGCGGGACATTCCATGCCCCGATGCAATGGCACTACCACGAGTAAGAAGAAGTTCAAAGACAAATGGCTGGACACAAACATTATGCAAAGATGGAAGCTTCACAAGAAAGGGATGTTGAAGTTGATACATCCACCAATTACTCCTCTGAATGACCTAATGAGGCCCCATTCAATTTTTAGCCAAACTATGAACCACAGGACTTGCCTCAAGAACCGTAAGCTCTTTGACTGGTTGAGCCTAGGGGCACCTAGAAATAGGCATGCTCCTCATCCCTCTGTGCATAGAAATAAGCAGGATTGACCTTATCATATGCCTAAAAATAGGCAGCATGAGCCTCTTTAGTTCAAAAGACGAGATGAACATGTCCTCCTCGATGAAGCACCTTAGATCCCTCTACTTAAAATAGGTGAGAAAGGTGAGAACGGGCCATAAGTAAAGTAGGACCTTCCCATCCGTCCCCAGAGACTTAATTTAGGGAATATGATGATTCTGATGAACTACAAAGGTCCTGCGATCTTGACGATGATGATGATAATTTACCATTTTCCCAGGCCATTAGAAATGGCTCCATACCAAACCACTTCACACTCCTCAAAATTTCCAAGTATGATGGAAGAGGTGATCCCGCGAAACATCTCAATAGCTTCAAAACTCGCATGAATCTAAAGGGAGCTAACCCAATCATGAAGTGTACAACTTTCCATTTCACCCTAATTGGAGCAACCGAAATCAGGTACACTAGACTACCAGAAGAGAGGATTCAGAGCTAACATGATCTCAAAAAAACATTCCTTAAATGCTTCGCCACAATCAAAGAAGGAGAATGACCAATCCAACACTTGCAAGATATGTGGCAACAGCAGACCTATTGTGTTCAAGTAACGGATAGGAAGGCTTGAACGGCTCTAAGGGGAAGATAGGACATGAACTCACTCTTTTGAAGAAATGTGCAACCAAAGACCCTACTAGCTATGATGCCTTACTAGAAATGATAAGTGTGTGATTCTTAATGAAAAATTAAGGGATCATAGGAACAAGGCTAATCAAGGACTCCCACCTCCTCAAATGCAAAGAGGAAGAGGCCTAACTTCACATTTGACGGACCATCAAGGACAACCGACCCCTCTCAACCCCGAGGCAAACCTTAGTTGTAGCAACGCTAACTGCAGTGTTCACTTTGGCTTGTGAGAAAGTAAAACCTGGTACGACATTCCAGAACAGACCCTATCAAAGAATCTCCCAAACAAAGAGGGGTAGAGGGTGAGGCACTGAACCTAGAAATAGGAATGTACGTACCATCATTCCTATAGCCACAACACTAAAGTCTGTAGGGATATTGTGAGACAGCCTTAGAATGCCAATCAAGTGAGGAACAAACGTCTCTGAAGAGATGTTCCTCCTAGGTACATCCAACAGCCTGGGAATGTTGATTCAAGGCACCCTAACAGGAACGACGCTCCCAAGAAGAGAGATACTGACGCAGAATGAGTTAGGAAATTCAAAGGTAAAAAAGAAGTCCCAAGCAAATGTTGGCTAAGACCCCATCAGAGAAATTGATACGATTTTTCGAGGCCCATACATTGGGAAAAAATCTAGGAAACCCCAGAAAAATTACGCCAGGAAAGTGTTAGACCCCCCAATGACGAGCTTCATAGTCAATAGAACTTTATGGAAAGAAATGTTCAACCTATCACCTTCACCTAAGACAATACAGTGGGTATGCATTATCCACATTTCGACGCCCTAGTTGTGAGGGCTGTCGTAGCCGCAATGGCCTAAAAATAATGCTAGTAGACAATGGAAGCTATGTCAACATCATAACATCATATTTGGAAGCACTTTTGATAAGATGAAAGTTGATCACGAGCTAGCCCCAATGAGTTCCCCTTTATATGGCTTTACAGGCAATAGCATCATCCCAAGGGGTAAAATCACTCTAGCAATAGAGATGGGGACTGCTGGTAACTGACGGGTGGTAAAGTATTAATTCTAGGTGGTAGATAATTGCTTTGCTTATCATGGAGTGTTGGGAAGACCAGCCTTGATTGAACTGTGGACCGTCACTTCCATCCACCACATGTGCATAAGGTTCCCAACCGAGAATGATATAGCTAAGGTTAGAGGTGATCAAAGGAGCGTGATAGAATGTTATTTGAATTTCCTAAGAAATGTCGAACCAAGAAGCGTCAATATGATTACCATGGACATTGACATGGATGACGTCCATGAACAAGAGGAAGACGTTAAAATGATCGACGCCTCTGAAGAAGGGGCTATCCTTGGAGTTATACGTACCTCTGAAAAAGAGGCTGTCTGTGAAAAAGGATAACCCTTGAAGAAGGGAGAGCTACTGAATAAGTAGCCAGTTTGGATGAACTAGACCCTCGCATCATTGATTGTGAACTTTAGACAGACCCTATGGAAGAACTGGAGAGCTTCCCAGTAGACCCTTCCAAACACCTACAGATTGGAAGAAATCTGCTAATAGAAGCCAATGAGAAACTAAAAAGCTTCTTGTTGAAAAATCTTGACGTCTTCACTTAGAAGCACGAAGACATGATTGGCATTAACCTAAAACTTACTTTCCACCGCTTGAACATTGACCCAAAGGCCACAGCACACGGGCAGAAGAGAAGAGCTCTCAATCCGGAGAGCTATGAAGCCCTAAAGGACAAAGTTAAAAGGCTGATCAATAACCTTTTCATCCGAGAGTTTGTGTATCCAAAGTGGATCTCTAACCCAGTGTTAGTCAAGAAGCACAATGACAAGTGGAGGATTTGTGTAGATTTTTTGAACTTTAATCAAGCTTGTCCTAATGACAGTTTCCCACTTCCCCGAATGGACCAACTTATGGATTCAACCGCTGGACATGAATTTCTTAGCTTCATGGATGCATATTTTGGGTACAAGTAGATCCCAATGTACCCAGCAGATGAAGAACATACATCTTTCATAATACACAAGGGCCTGTATTGCTACAAGGTCATGCCCTTTAGGTTGAAAAACGTTGGAGCCACCTACCAAAGACTTGTCAATAAAATGATCATAGACCTTATTAGGAAAACCATAGAAGTTTATGTGGACGATATGCTAGTGAAAAGCTTGATTGCAAGGGATCATAGCAAAACATTTTAAATATTAAAGAGGTATATAATGAGGTTCAATCCTTTAAAGTATACCTTTGAAGTCGCTTTTGGAAAATTTCTGGGCTACATTGTCAACCAGAGGGGCATTGAAGCCAACCCAGAAAAAATTGAAGCTCTAATTGATATGCGGTCGTCTCGGAAACCAAAGAAGGTGCAGAGCCTCACCGAACGTGTAGTCGCGTTGAACCTTTCATTAAAATTATAAAAGGGAGAAATAAGTTCCAGTGAACAGAGGAATGTGAAGTAGCCCTACAAGAGCTGAAAAAGCACTTGGGGACACACTCCCTTTCTCTCCAAACTAAAGATCAGGGAACCACTGCAGCTGTACCTGGCAATAACCCCTGAGGCAATTAGTTTGATTTTGATAAAGGGGGAAAATGATCACCAACTGCCTGTTTATTATGTAAGCAAAGTATTATTGACAGTTGATGCTTGCTATCCAGGCATGAAGAAGCTAGCACTTTCCTTGGTAATAGCCTCACGAAAATTAAGGTCATATTTCCAGGCCCATACTATTCAAGTGCTAACTAACTTCTCCTTGAAGCAGGTGCTACAGAAGCTTGACGTTTCAAGAAGGTTATTAAAGTGGGTTGTAGAGCTCAGTGAGTTTGATATTATGTTCAAGCCCAATATTGCTATAAAAGGGACAAACTTTAATAGATTTTATAGCAAAATTCACCCATATTCCAAAAATGGAAGATTAGATGGTACCCGTCGAACCTCCTACATGGAGCCTCATTGTCGACCGACCGTCAGGGGACACCGGGTTAGGAGCATGAGTGTAATGACCCGACCTTGAGCCTGAGCCGTTATCCAAGGTCAGGTCGTTACAAAAAATGCGTGTTTTTTTATAAATACAATAAGTCTACAGAATCGACTAAACTCGTGCTCTGATACCATGCTATAACACCCCAACCGGCATGGATCGAAACGTCACTAAATTAACTTTAATTTATTATCAAGACTTTTTTTTTTTTTAAGACAAAATAGTTCAATACCAAGAGAAACAATTCAAAATGTCTTTAGAATATTTCTCATGCATACATCCACAATTGACGTCAAATTCTAGGCANCAGTCGTTATCATATCATACGTATTATCTGCTTTGGGAGAGCCTAGGCTCATCTTACCTCTCACGACTTTTTGACGTGTCCTATATGATGGAGGTCTTAGGTTCGAATCCTGAGGACGCGCCAGAAAGCCGTGAGGGGTAAGATGGGCCTAGGCTCTCCCAAAGCGGACAGTACGTATGATATGATAACGACTATGGCGAAAGGTCAAGTCATTACAATGAGTAGTTCTTGTTAACCCGGAAGGACATAAGCTTACCCGTGCTATAATGTTCGGCTTCAAAGTTACTAATAACGTAGCAGAATATGAGGCTCTCCTCACGATCCTTAGAATAGCCAAGGAAATGTAGGCAAAGAGGCTCGTAATCAGTAGTGACTCTAGAGTTAGCCAGGTTTATGGAGTTCATTCCTAATTCCAAAAGATTTGAGTTGGTACAAATACCAAGTACAGAAAAATGCTCATGTCGATGCCCTTTCAAGGTTGGCCAACAGTAAAGTTTTTTAATTGCTCGCTATAGTACCCATAAAGCATCTTCTTAGACCCTTCTCCACCACTAACGAAGAGTTAATGTGGGTTGAAGATACTTCATCATGGATGAAGCCAATCGTGTCTTTCCTCATGGACTAGACATTAACTTCTTAAAAAAGAGGAGGCATAGAAGCTCAAAAGACGAGCCACTCACTTCATTTTCCAAGACGATATATTGTAAAATGAGGATTTCTCCTTACCTTTGCTTCGATGCATAGGTGGGAAAAAAGCCAACCATGTGCTCCAGGAAATTCATGAAGGGATGTGTGGCAATCACACGTGAGGATGGTCCTTAGCAGAGAAAGTGTGGAGACAATGATATTATTGGCCTAACTTGAAAAATGATGCACAACAGTTCATCAAAAAATGCGACAATGGTTAACGCTTTGCAACTATTTAGAGGCAGCCTTCCTAAGAGCTAAGGGCGTGTTCGGTAGAGATTAAAGTCAGATTAAAATTTAAAAACTAGCCGTTATTGTTGACTTTTATTAGACGAGTGAGACCCAATAACGGCTATATTTTCAATTTTAATTGAATTTTAAGCTGTACTGAACATGGCATAAGTGTTGTCTCTAGCCTCAACCATTTGCTAAATGGGGGATTAACCTTATAGGCCCTCTTCCCAAAGGAAGAGGAAACTCTAGCTTTGCAATTGTCGCCATTGATTATTTCACCAAATGGGTAGAAGTCGAGCCACTTGTTAAAATAATTGAAGCCAATACTTCCAAGTTCCTCTGGAAAAACATCATTTGTAGATTCGAAATTTTCCATTCAATTGTTTTAGACAATGGTCGACAGTTCGATAACAAAAAGGTCAGAAGCTTGTGCGAGGAGCTGGGCATTAAGAAACACTTATCCACCCCATATCATCCCCAAGCAAATGGACGAGTGGAGGTCGTCAACAAAACCATTAAGTACACATTGAAAAGAAAATTGGGTGCTTTTAAATGGGTCTGGGTATATGAGCTACATCAAGTCATTTAGGCCATATGAACTACAAGCATAACTGCTATAGGATAAACTTCGTTCCTTATAGCTTACGGGACCGAGGCAATAAGCCATGTTAAAGTAGGTCTGCCATCCTCTCATCGAATTCATTTCATGAAATATCTAATGATGACGTAAGAAGATATGAATTGGACCTCCTTGAAGAAATGAGAAATGATTCCCAAGGAAAATTGGTAGTTTACCAGTGGAAAATTATTAGGTACTAAAATTCCAAAGTAGAGAAGAAGTCGTTTCGTTTGAATGAGCTGGTGCTTCGAATGGTATTTTTATCTTCCAAAGAGCACGGTGCAGGAACCCTTGGTCCCACTGGAAAGATCCCTACCACATTAAGGAAGAGGTTTCTCCTAGAACCTATAAAATTGAAAATATTGATGGAAAGGCACAGCCTCATCCATTGAATGCAGAACATCTACGAAAATACTATCAGTATTGATGAAAATATCCAGTTTGTACAATTCTTGATCTAATGAAATTGACTTTTTTCTAATTATTTGTGCACTAAATTACCTCATAAGAGACAAAATTCCTTGGAGGAAACCTCTTCATAGATGATATGTCTTTATGAAGAGACGTGTAGGCACCAAGACAAGGAGTTGGATCCTAAAATGGACCACCTCTACACTCTTGAAGTGTTGTACATGCCCTTAACGACAAAAGTTGTTAAAGAAACCCCAGCATGGGCGAGCCACTCAACCTCATGCTTAGGAAAATTATTAATCTTGGTAAGTTAAAATTGTTCTGAAGTCTATTAAAATAAGTTCAATAAAAGTAACAAAGTACCTCTTATTGACAAAAGTTAAAAGGGAAACATCTTTATAGATGACATGTCCCTATAAAGAGATGCGTGGGCACTTCGACGAGGAGTCAAATCCTAAAATGGACCACATATACACTCACGAAGTGTTGCACATGCCCTCAACAACAAAAGTTATTATGTATGCCTCAGCATGGACAAATCACTCAACCCCATGCTTAAGAAAAAAAAGGCAAGTGAACTGCCAACATTTGTGCAAATTACAAATAAACAAATTCGAATAAAAGTCTGAAGTGGTTAAGGGCTTCAGTTTGATGTTATCATTGAAGTTTAATGTGTATAGGTTCAGAAACTTATGAAGGTACACGACCTCCTATCAGTTGATGTTATTACGAAGTTGAAGTTACTGAACTTTGATGTGCTTAAGTTTTATGTCATTATAAGTTTGATGTTATTACAAGTTCGATGTTATTAAGGTTCAATACACATAAATTTTAATATTATTATTGAAGTAGAAGTGGTTTAACTACACTAAAGAGCATTATAATGAACATAAAATAATAAGTACAGAAAGTAAGTGACATCAGTACGTGAGTAAAAAGAAATTTCATTCATTCAAAAAGTATTTACAATTGTGGCCGAAGCCATTTACAGAGAAAAAAAATAAAAAGACTTATCTATACATTGGTGGTGAGGGAGCTACAAATGGAACAATCATATCAAGAGCCACGGCTTCAGGAGCCTTTTCAGCAGCATCATCTTCAATCTTCTGCCGGAGTCTGAGGCTCCTGTTCTCCCTTTTCAAGAAATTCGACCATAACTTAGATATGTGATGCCTTCAATGTTCACCTCAAGCCACTCCACCATTTCTGTGTAGGCATACCTTTTCCAATACTTCGCAAAGCTTTGGTATGCCTCTATCAAATGGAAGTTCATAATGTAATGCTTGACGGTGTCATCCCAAGCTGATTGAGCTTCTTGCTAAGCCATCTTAACTTCTTCTGTTAGGTCAAAAACCTTTAAGTTCAGCTCCCCCACTTGCTCTTTTAGATCAACATTCTCTTATTGGCCTTTTCTAAGGCCTCGGCTACCAGCCTCTGATGGGCATCAGATGTTTGTACTTGCTTCATAAGAGAGACCATTTCACTTTGATACAAGTGAATCTCTCCTTCTTCATGTTGTCAATTTCTGCCAAGGGAGAAGCAAGCTTCACCGACTCTTCAACGCTCTTCCTCTTCTTCATAGCCTCAACCTCTACTTTAGCCTTACTAGCAGTCTCCTTAGCTTAAGAGTCTTCATTCACAAACTCACAATTTTTACATTGAAGGTTTTTAAGGAGGGCTTCAGCCTCTATGGTGACACCAAAGGCCCTCACCACCTGGCTCGCTATCGTGGAAAAACATGTCAACGATGTCGCTAGTCTCCACAAAGTTTTGCCACATTTTCCATCCAGTACTTATGGAAAGTGGCAATTGTAGTTTGGACCTCTAGAGTTTTCCTCGATAGGGACATTGGAGCGGGGATGAAGGATGTCGCTCGAACCACCCACTCAGTGGTGGAGAATCGGTGTTTCTCCCTGGGGACCTCCTCAATGATTTCCATTCCCTTGTCCTTTAGGGAAGATTACCCTTTTTCTTAGCTGTCAGCTTCTCGATAGATCTTTTCAACTTGTTCTCTCACCTACTTGGCCATGACAGATAAGGGCTTCAGACCCTTTATACCATAGATGGAGGTGGTAGCGAGTATGGTGGCCATGTCCGAAGTGGGGTGCCTCTGTTTTTTAAAATTTTCTGCAAAGTAAAATAATAGGGTCAGACACAGTTAAGTATATATAGAATTCAGTTTTAGAAGAAGAAAGCAGCACCTCTCTTGGACACCAAGCAAAATTCTTCAAAAAATCTCCTTGAAGTGATCAAGCGATCAAAGTCGCGAGAGGAGAAGAGTCGACGGTAGACGTCTGTCAAGTTCCCCCAATCATTCTCGCTTAACTCAAAACGTTCAATCGATCCTACAAAGTAATAGAAGAATGTAAACTTGATATCCACGTATTCAAAGAAATCAAAAAGCAAAAATAACACTCGTTAGTTTCGGAGTAAGAGGTTAGAGCTTTCACTTGAGGGAAAGTATCACCCTCACATTCTTGTAACTTCCTCCTTACCCAGAACTACATCTCCTTCCATCCTTTGATGAATGAGGGAATGCCCAGGACAAAAGAGGAATGTGACCCCCACAGACAGATGAAGTACCACTCTTTTGAATCCTATTTACCCAAGACCCGGGGTTGGAAGTTGGTTTGAAAAACATAGAGAGGCATGTCCTCTCCAAGGAAAGTTTCCTTCCAGAGGAAATATGTTTCCACTAGTTGGGCCAAAGTGTTGGGGACGAGCCAGGTAGAGGCCAGCCCGTACAACCTAAGTACGACTCTAAAAAAAATGTAAAGGTAGGCGAAGCCCAGCCTTTAGGAGGGACTTATCAGGAGTGGGAGAAATAAGTTCTATGTTATACGGGATCCATTATTTTTCCCTAATGTTGGCTAGGTGGGTCGAATTTATAGAAGATGGGCTTTAGGCTACCCCTAGGCTATCTCATTGTCTCTCTTATCCCCAGGAGGTAGTACACTTTATCCAGCCTAAATGGCTCGGACCAGGTCTACCGTGCTAGTAATCTCAACTCCCATTTCAGCCGCTACCTCACTAATGTCAACGTTTCTCCCCTCTCCCAGAAGAATTTTGAGATGCCATTGATTTAGATTTAAAAGTTGAAAGTTTAAAATACTTACGAGTTGGATTAAAGAATGGTAAAATATAGTCGGAAAGTGAAAAGTGCAGAAGAGTAGAGAAGGCAAAAACTTAGAGATTTTTGAAGATTTTGAATGAGGAATGCGTTAAAGGCAAAAGTGATTTTTTCCCATGAATCTTCCCCTTTTATAGACAAAAGCTTTCAAATCCCAGCCGTTGGATGTCGATTTGGATCATCCAACTATTCATTCATTTGAAGTTTCAATCTAGACCACTCAATGCATCAGTCGCTTTATCTTTTACGGTCCAGATCATAGCGTCTTCCTTATGTCCTCTCATGCGCCTGAACTTCGCAAGACGTGTGCAAAATAACCATCATTGCGCATTAAATGAGGTGACGGTTGCGTGCGTAGGAAGTTGAACCACTTCAGCTATTTTTTTCTTGGAAATACAAAGACAACAAATCGTTTGGGCGCAATAATTAGGAAGCCTCGTGTCCCCCAAACGTTTTAAATCACTCATCGTAATTGGCAAGCTGAAGACCTAGGAAGGTTAGAGGCACTTCTCATCAACTAGTTCGGACATGGCTTCGGGTATGCAAAGGCACTTCGAAAAATACATCGGACTTGATTCACTTCCCTGATACTCATCGAGATTACTATGAAGAGAGAAATATCTCGAAGTACACAACTTTGGACAACACTAGCAAGCAGTTAACACAAGTCAGGTACACTTGAACTCTAAGTATAAATAATATGATATGGAAAAAATCACCCCCCAACAAAATCTTTTAACAAGTCCATGCATTACATAAATAATCATGCCTAGACTTGAGAGACTATTGTTACGCCTTGCCTCCGAGGCTCAAGTCAAAATTCCACGTAATAATCTACATAGGCAGGAAATTCAACAAAGACCTAACTGGTTAAATGTAAAGAAATCATATAGATAGTCAAAGCTCTTATGTCAGAGCACTGCCTAACGGCTGATGTGCGTAAATCCAAGACGATGCACGAAGAGATCAAAGAAGCCAAGATTCTTTACCCAGAAGACCAATATAAGGTCTTCTCTAATCGAGACCCTCAATTTATTAGAAGCTCATGAAGCTGAAGTTGTCTCTTGCAATCTCTTAGGCAATCTTTGGAAATGATTAATGTAACGTTTATAATTGTGTCAGGTGTGTCGGCCTATTGTATAGGGCAGCCAACCCATTGTCAATGTATTCATTATGTGATAGACAGTGATATGAAACCTCAGTCAAGGAGATGAGGCCACGTTGTTCTGATCCAATGGGCGCCAGTCGACCAAAGCACTATAAATAAAACCATTTTGTAACTAAAAAAGGGTTGGGTCCTGGGATTTTAAACTCTTAAACCCTCGATAATAAATGATCTTGCTAAATTCTATACATATCATCCAGCTTTGTTCCTCATATATATTTTAGTTAGATCTTTTACTTGTTTTTCATTAGCATTCGATTGGTGATTGTTGTTAGCGCAATTACCATTTTTTTTACCCGTCGAAACTCAAACATTTTTGTCTCCATCCGTAGAGCATCTTTCGCGCTCACGTTGATCTCTCTATTCACCGATTTTTCGGTTAAAACGCGCCAGGATTTGCTTAAATTGGCGAGAGTAGGCCCGACATCTATTGTCCACGAAAGCATTACGATTTTTCAGGGTCAACAAAACCCAATCGCCGTAAATACGTCTCGTTCTTTATCTCTATAAAGATTCAGAATAAAAAATCAAATACTACTCAAATCGTTGATTAACTCATTAACTTATACAGAATCTAACATAGTATTTTATTCAACCTTTTGCAGACACAATTGCGGTGTTTATATGATAAAGTTTACTGGATATATAATACACCAGAAGATGCTCATTTTGGAAGAAAATTTCAATGCAAACACTTCAAGGTCCTACTTGGCTGCTCAATTATACAAGCATGGATGCAAGAAGTTAATTGAAGGTTATGAATGGACTTTGACCTTGTCCCATGAAGAGGAGGGAGAAGAAGATGAAGGATGTGGTTAACGTGTAATTGCCATTAATTTTAAGTTCTCTTTTTTTGAGTAGGTATTCGAAATGGTAGGGTTAAAGAGAAAACACTTAATTTGAATTATGTTTAAACAAATCAGTTTAATACTTTTGGTAGGTTTTGTATCACGCCGTGATCATTTTCAGTTGCTCCTTTCCTTCTTTGCCCAAAAATCAAAGTTGGTTCTTCAATTGATTGAAATCTTGTATTTTGCCTTTTGAGTCGCTTAAAAGTGTGATAAATTGCCCCTCTTATCTTGTAACATTTGATGAATTCTATGGTATGAGAGGTTGTGAAAGATGTAAGATGTTTTTCTATATTTATAAGGGTCGAAATTCACGTTAAAATTGGTTCCCAAAAGGTAGTCCACTTAAACTGAGGAATCGGCCCGTCTGGTCCAGGTTGAACTATGTGCGCGCATGGTTTTATGCCATGCGCTCACATGGTTAGGACAAATTGGCCTCAAGTACCTGCAGACTAGGCCATGAGTACGCATGGCCTTAACTTTTCAACAATTTCATTTTGGTCCCTTTTTTTTCACTTTCTTCAATTCAAGCCTTTTCTTGTGTAGTTTTTGTCATTTAACTCCAATTTCACCCAACTACGTCCAAGTAACCTTCAAGATTTGTTCATTTCTTCCAATTTCACTTTCAATCATCGAGTTTTACCTATCAAAATTATGACCCTCTAAATATCTATATTCAAAGGCCTGGATAAGTGTATAAAATATGCTTATTAAATGTAATTGCCCAGATCAAATCTGTTCACGGCCTTCAATGATAAGTTGACAATAAACAAATTCTTGCTGCCAATTTTTGTAAAGTTTGGGCTAAAATCTAGACAACCCATTACAAAACAAATGCGCATTTTTTTGCTAGGCTCCTCTAGAGTGGACAATACGTAAGAAAAAACCAGGCACAAGCTCGAGTACTTATACTCATCATGTTTCATATCTATATAAACATAATATTTTCTCAACTCACGCTATCAAATATGTTTTCCTTTATAATTCTGTAATTAGACACTGAAGATAGTCCTTTCCCAATGTTTTTTCCTTTCCTAAAGCTTTGATAAATAAGAGACAAATGGCTATAAAAAAATCTAATTTCTAAACAAAACATTCTTTTCGATTTTACTGTAGTCAAATGATAACGTTATATAATGCAAGTTGCCAATCTACCCTTCTAATTGCCACCTCAAGCAAAACTTGAGGAAAGAAAGAAGCTTGACAATAGATGTAGGAAAATGGAGAAAACTAGGGCTGAACAAAACTTCCGAACCGAACCGATCGAATCGGGCTGTCTTTTCATTTAAATATGATTTCTTGTAATTTCGATATATCAGGCTCATTTTATACATTGTTAGGATGAGATGAACTCTAATTATGAGATTTTTTTGTATTAATTAATTATTTTGACGATTAATTTTCTTGGATGTTTATTATTATTTTCATCGACTTTTCAATTAATTAGGTACTAATTGAGATGATTTATTGGAATCTATTATTATCAAGAGAAATAATAGGTTTTTAACTAAAAATAATAAACATTGTAAAGTTTAATAGATGATAGACATATACCTTTACATTTTACATTATTTTCATAGGCGTTCTAGATCATTTAATGCATTTATCATATTTACATCTTTCATCGAGAGATAGGAGGGTCACATGAGTGGAATATATTTGATAACTATCGTGAAAGGTTTTCTATTAAAATAGGAACATTGACAAACAAGAATGACTACAAATAGTTACTTTAATTTGTTGTGCTAATAATGGATTAACAAGGGAGATTTGACATCTTAGCAATATTTTCACTTATTTGAAATCAAATAAGTTAAATTGTTTTCTAGTTTAATCGATAATTTAAATATACTATATAGAAATTTCAAAACATGTTTGCTATTTGATTAATGTTGCTATTAATTTGAACTCGATTGAATACTTAGTCATCGTGAATTTGACACTCTACACTCTACCATATTACTTGTTCACGATTTCATTCATTTGCGGGAAATTAAACGATCAGCAGACTACTGGCCTATGCGACCGCATAGTTCAAACCGAACCACGAATTTTTCAAATTTCGTGTAATCTTCTATTTTAGTTAAAACTCTTGTATGATATATTTTTTTATATCTTTTGAGACTTAATTCCATTTTAAGAAGGTTTTATGGGTTTCATATAAATAAGATTTATTCTATTCATTGTAAAACAAAATTTGAGAGATTTTATTACAAGGCATATTGCTTTCTTCTCGTTCTTCGTTGAATTAATTGTGAACTTATCAAGATTATTTCTTATGGCCTTCAAACAAATCGAGTGAGATCCTTGTGTCTTATAATCACGGGGTCAATATATTGTCGGCGATTGTGTTGGTTCATTGATTCAATATAACCTTAAATGTTGATTTCTTGGCTTTCTTGGTTTTGTAACTACTACTGCGTGGGTTCATATCAAATGACCAACTAGATCACTCTTCTGGCCAATTATGGACTTCTTCTCCTTTAGCAGTAGAGACACTATCAACATGAGAAAACATATTATTTTCATTTTGGATTTCCATGCATGAACCAATTTATCAAATGAGATGTGTGGTATTTTCAGGTAAAAAAGCACAAGGTCATCTATATAATGAGGTTTAGTTTTTTGATTGAGTAGAATATGAATAGAAAACATAAAACATTGTTTTGGAAGTGAACTATAATGTACTTGGGATATTAATATAGAGGAATTAAAGAAAGTTTTGTTCTCCGGATGGTACTCAGTGTTATTTAGATACTATTAGAAGTGCTGGTCCTGTGATTTTCGGGGCCAGCAGAGACGAACTCTATAAATTACCCCCCCCCCCAAATCAACGTAAATGCAAAACCCAACCGTGTATTATGAAACATATTGCTAACTTAAAATTTAAACAAATATAAAGAACAAAAGATTTATATTACAAATTAACAAAATCGACAAGAGTTCAAAC
>CAIGRQ010145245.1:0-14113 GCA_903798375.1 Fraxinus sp. D2006-0159
ACTTGAAAATTGTATAATTCGTAGAAATTAAGTAATTATAGTATTTATCCCTATGTGCCGTCTAAGATCAGTCCATTATATTCCTGTATATATTTCTCGAAAGATATTCAATAATCATGTGTTTTAATTAATATTTTGGAGGCATAAATTTTGATATATATTTAGTAGAGCTGCCAATCCACGTCGATAAATTGGTGTAGATCTGCCACGTGTGTACTATTTAAAATCTATTTATTTAACAAAATAATTATCAAACGATAATCACAATCCATTAAATTAAGAAGATTCACATCCATTTATTTAACAGCATACATAACATAGAAACCGATCGATCAAAACAGTATTGGAGTCGACAGCATATCTTTGGTCTTTTCCTGTATGATTTGCCGTAGGAAGTTCATAACGAAGATGGATATAACGCGTTGTACTGTAACTAGCACGTTAGGTATCTTGCCTGGGGGCATTGACCAAAAGAATGTCAATGGCTTTGTTAAAATGGGAGCGCACCTGTACGATTGGTTGCTTCAGGGCTTCGCACCTTTCTAATGCTATGGAGTTGTATTATTACTATTCAATCTCAGATTCAAATTATGTAAAAAAGCCATGTCCATAGGGACCTCGTGGCATACAACCGAAACTATTCCTACTACATAGCTATCCCTTTTTTACTGTTTCATGCAATTGAAGTGTTACTCGTACATTGTACTATTGAAATTGAATCATGCTATATGTACACTAAGTTTTACATCACCATTTTCATTGTATCACATGGCGACATCACATTGGATAGTTTTTTTAAAAAAAAAACACTTNCATGTCCATAGGGACCTCGTGGCATACAACCGAAACTATTCCTACTACATAGCTATCCCTTTTTTACTGTTTCATGCAATTGAAGTGTTACTCGTACATTGTACTATTGAAATTGAATCATGCTATATGTACACTAAGTTTTACATCACCATTTTCATTGTATCACATGGCGACATCACATTGGATAGTTTTTTTAAAAAAAAAACACTTTCCCGTCAACACTTTTTTTGAAAGCAATGGAGTGTCAACAATAATGTCAAATTTTAATATTCATGCATTGTTGATTGAAATTTGATCCATGCATAGCTTAAAAACTTGGACAATTTGCAACAAAGTTCAATTTGTTACATTGGAGAATCTAAAAATTCCTAAAGCCCCTTGAAGCTCTTGCAGAATTAGAAACATTGACTTTTTAATCAAGGACAATGCTACAGCCTACATGTACATAATTTTTCTTATCTAATCTTTTACCTACACTCACAATAAGGTGTGTGACCACATTTTAGGAAATTTTTTTATCACGTGGCCCCACGCACAGGTAAGAGGTTGTAACATTTTTGGTATGGACAATTCGGTACAAATAGTTTTATTCTTTAATCAATGTTAAGAGGGATATCACTTTTATGGGTATAGAACTTTCAATGAAGGAACGAGTGTCCTTGCGGCACACATCGTGCTAGTTGCTGCCATGTATACAGATACTAGTGGTTTGCATATCTATCTATCAAATGACAGAGTTTGCTACAAAACGTGAAGAAATCCTCGGGTTGTTGAGCAGCAACGATATGAGGAGATGCTAATGAGCGCAATGCTGGGTAAAGACTCAACTTCGGCTTATGAATGCACAGAAATTTTTGGCTACAAATAAAAGGGTCGGTGCTCATGATTTGCAGCTTGCAACAAGATGTTAAGATTTGGATTTCATCTTAAAATGTCAAAAAAGAAATAACCCGAAGCCTTATAAATTTGATTTATGTTTTCTTGGGATTTTATCCTTAAAAAGGACAGGTTATGGTGAAATTGATTCAGGACTGAACGGAGTTATTTCTTCAGGACTTGTTGACAATTGAGCAGTGGCATGCTCAGTCACACCCTCCATGACAGTCTCAACGTGGCCTGTGGCAAGTTGGTCAAGAACAGGCAGCTTCAAAAGCTAACTGATATTTTCTTCACTTTGGCATCGAGTCTCTC
Organism: Fraxinus sp. D2006-0159; assembly: GCA_903798375.1. NCBI lineage: Eukaryota > Viridiplantae > Streptophyta > Magnoliopsida > Lamiales > Oleaceae > Fraxinus > Fraxinus sp. D2006-0159. Next base: position 2,005 of record CAIGRQ010145245.1, read on the forward strand.
TCATTTAAGTAGAGATTGCTGGGTTTTGATATCCAATCAATTCGGACGATAATGTTAAACCGTTTTTTGGAATTATGTTTCTCATAGGTCTCGATCGATGAGTAAAGTGAAATATCGACACCACAATCGAACAAACCAATCCTACAACATATTTGGGTAATTTGAAGCAGCCTAATTAAATTAGTGTTGCTCATGGCCCAACCCAAGACCTGGATATCTTTTCGGTTTGTTAGCTTTTTCGTATTGCATTGGCTATTCCGTTAGAACACCTAAACTTGACCCATTTGAACATTCCCTTAATCTGAGATCTGGAGTCTCGCAAAACTCTGGGAATTTAGAACGATATATATTGTTGTCTTAGGATTACTTGGTGTGACATATCTGTGCATTTTTTGTTGTTCTTTTTTTTCATAAATGTCTTCACATTTCGAAATTGGAATTTACAATGGGAAATGGATCTTCAATTTGGTAACAATGAGATTTTGGTTCAACAAAAAGTTTCAAAGGCCATACATGAAAAATTTCCTCCGAATTTAACAACACAAAAGGAAGAATATGATTAACTTGCTTACATTTCAATTATTTTACACATATCCGACACTGTTTTGAGAAAAGTTGGAAAACTTGATTCTACTAAAGAACTTCGACAAAAGTTGGATGACTTATATTTGCTTAAGTCTACTCCTAATAAGATGTACTTGCTTGAAAGATTTCTCTAAAATAGATCCTTCAAAGGATCTTGATGACAATTTGGTTCAAGACATCGTTAATTGTGATGGAAAAGTGTTTAATATGTATAAGGTCATTGTTTTGTTGAATTCTATTTCTGATTCATATGGAGAGGTTAAGATTGCAATTAAATATGGTAGGGACACTTTAACACCCGAGATTGTCATAAATTTCCTTAGGAGTAACGAGATGGAGATTAAGGCTGAAAAAGAAAATAAGAGAAGTGGTGATTTGCATATGATGAGGAGTAGAATGAAGTTTAAGAAGACGGGTTTGGGTAGAGCTCTAGACAATGGTGATTCGAGTAGTGACTCGAGTGATAAGGATGGTAAGAAGAAGGCCAAAGATGGGACAAGTCTAGTGGTAGACGGTGTTACAGTTGTGGTAAGACTAGACACTTTATTAGGGATTGTCCCAAGAAAGAAAAGGATAAGCAGAATGGTAAGATGAGAGGTGAGACGAATTTGGCTATAGGGTCGAGTGATGACATTAGTGAGGTTGATTAGTGTAAAGTGTAAACCCAGTTAATGCATGTGCATCCGTGTGTAATCATTTTCTGTATGTGTGTGATTACTTAATTCGGTTGCATGGTTATATGTTGCATTTCAAAGTGTGTGATGTGCATTGGCATGAATTTGAGTGATTTTTTTACTCTGTGTAATTATTCGCATGCATAGTTGGTTTGGGATGCATTAACAGTGTGTTGTATGTTTGTTGGTAAGGAGTGATGTGGTGATAGAGGATTTAGGATCTATTGTGATTTACTAGTTACATGAGTTGAATGATTAGTCTAGAGAGCATGGTGGGTAATAAGATGAGATATGTGTTCTCGAGGTGGGAGTAACACGGAATGGGATAGGATAATTGTGGTGAGATCTTCTCTGTGGGGTCATTTATACATTTGTTGCATATTTGTTGGCATGTTGATTAACTTGATGTTAATCTGTTGTTTTGTGTGAACATGTTTGAAAAGATCTATGTGTTATCCTATATGATATATACATCGCATTTTTCTTGCTCTTGATTGATTGCTGTAATTATTTACTTCTACTTGTGTGTTCTTGATCTTAGCACTGGTGAGTACATGGAGCGGGTATGGTATGTGTTTCGGGTCCGAAACACGAGGTAAGGTCTCTGATTTCAATTTTATTAGTTACCTTGATTATGCAAGTATAACGAAACACGAGGTAAGGTCTGCGATACCAATTTTATTGGTTACCTTGATTATGCAAGTATAAACTTTGTATTTTGTTTGTTTGCAGATTGATTGAATATCAAGGTGGAGATTTGTTGGGTTTTGATACCCAATAAATTTGAGCGATAATGTCAAAACCATTTTTGAAATTATACTTCATAAGTTTCGACCGATGAGTGAAGTGAAACGTCGACACAATCGAACAAACCAATCCTAAAACATATTTGAGCCATTTGAAGCAACATAATTAAATTAGTGCTGCTCATGACCCAACCCAAGACCTGAATGGCTTTTTCGATTTGTTAGCCCACTTACATATTTCCTATTGGGCCATATCTTTTCTAACATAAAGCCCATATACCTAATTTCCCTTTATATTTACCGCCCACTTGCATATTTCCTATTTGGGCAGCCGTGTGTATTGAAGGGAAAGGAGTGTCATTTGGATCTGTGCTTTCTTCATTGGCTTTGTGCCGTTTCCTTCTCCTTTCATCTCAGTCTTTGTGACTGATTCTTGTGACTATAATATTCATCACCCTTAGCCCTTCGTCGACAGTAAAGAAAGCAACTTGTTGGGAAGTTTGGTTTGTAGATTTGTTTATTAATTGTGGTAGTCGTTTGGTGTAAACTGAGGCCGATTATTGGTTTGATTGGAGTCCAATAGTCAACAGAGATGTATCTTCTTGTTTCGGTTAAATATCAAACTCATTTGTTGCTATGCAGACAGCCATGTAAGCTAATAAAATTCGGTATGTTTGTAATAAAAGACTACAAACAACTGAAACTCTCATCAATATTGATGGGGGGAGTATCAGACCTTCCATGGAGCAAAATCTGGTAAAAATTTCACGTCTTCTAATCAATATATAAGTTTTGATTTGGGTTAAATTTCACCGAACTTACCTAAAACTACAAAACCGTTTGTGAATTTCACTGAAATTACCTAAAAATTACAAAACCGTGAAATTAACCCGTTTTGATTTATATTTTGCAGGTCGAGGTCAATTAAATTACACCAATTATTATCACCTACCAAACATGGAAGTCGGCCTCTTAAGGCCGAGGAGGAAGATCTACAGAAATTCATACTGAATTGAATGAAAGCCCTGGAAGCATAGCAGATTAGCAAGTGTCATAGAATTTAGTTTACAGTAACAAGATAATCATCACAGATGATCACAATACTTCTAGTAAATTAAAGAAAATTCAAATCCACTTATTTCATAGCGACAGATCCATTTTACACCAGATCTTGGAGCCGACAACAGTTCTCTCTTTAACATAATATTTACAAGAAGAAGATCATACATAAAGCCAGCTAATTAACAAACCCAGTAACTAATTTAGCATAAAACCGTGGAAGTTGCACTGAAAAGCCTGAGCAAATAAAGACGCTATTTACAGAACACCCATCTGTCGCGCGCGCTCTCTCTCTCTCGTCAACAGTTCAACGGTGTTTGCTTCTAGTCTCCCCACTGTAGAGCCTGTATTGTGTAAAATAAATTCATATTAGCATCTTCTAAAACAATTATAAAATGAAATTTTGAAAAAATATATATATATATATATATGTTTTTTCTGTGCACTTTTTAGTGTGTATAAGCGCAGCCTTGAACTTCCAGAATGGAGAAAATACGTACGTACCAGTCATAAACAGTGGGAGAGTTAGGCTGAGGTTTGTCAAAGTAATTAGTCCCAATATTCTTCGTAGCAAGGTTGCTACCAGGATGAAACACACTCCTCCATACGTTATCTTTACGCGCCGCAGTTGGCGACGGAGTAGTTGGTGTCACAGGTGTTGTCGGCGTCCCCGGACTGGCCGGCATCGACAAAGTCCTCTGGTACTTGCTACTACCCTCTCCAGCATCTAAACAAACAAAATATACAAAAATCACTCGTTAGTTAGTACAAAAAATGATCTACGCTTCGTGTGCATGCATGTATAGGAGAGAGAAAAAGACGGAACCTTTGATGATCAAGGGTTTGGTGAAGGCTTTCTTGAGATGTTTGAGGCCGCGATCGGGCTGAGGCCCGGCAACGACGTCATCCCAGAGTTGATCTAGCAAAACCATTATTGCTTTCCCTTGAGTATGTTTTGTCTAGCCAGAATAAATAGAGAGTTGATGGTAAAATATCTCCTATAGTCGTAATAGAGTCAAAGAAAATTCGAATTCAATATTTCCCAACTGTTTAATTCTATTTCCAGTCCAGAAAATGGTATAGTTGTGAGTGAATTAAAGATATCAAGAGTGGTGTGTGAAAAAATGATGGTGGAAATAAAGGAAACCTAAGTGGATAAGGATAATGACTAGGTACATGTGGGGCGCATGAACCGGATGAATTTTTGTCCTGTTCTTTAAAAAAATGGGTCAATTTCTCCATAGGGTCACAACCTCGATAAGTATGACAGTTATGTCCCACCTCTTTTATTTGTGACATTTATATCTTTGCCATTTTACATTGTGTGTTTGAGCCACATTATTTTAAAATAATATATTTTGGAATAGTAGTTTAATGGAGAATGTGTAGTTGAAAAAGAATGAAAAATTATCGATATGATGAAAAATATTATTTTATTGAAAAAAGTATAGTTGAAAATAAGTAGAATAATGAAAATTAAAATTTTAATGTGACGCAAACAGGGGCTAAGATAGAGAGAAAAAATATATTTATTTAGCCTATTTAGTGTTCCAAACTCAACGATAACAATTAAAAACAAAGTTTCGTTCATTGCGCTTATGGCACGAGCTGACAGTTGTCTCCTATCTTTTATTTTTGACGTCTGTCTCTAACATTTTAACACCGAGAAAGATAAAATATTTACAGACTTTAGTTTAAACACTTACACGATATGAACTTCGCGTGTTATTAAAAGGATAAAATTATTCAAAAAAAATATTTCATTTATTCGAAAAATCAAACAAAATTGTCAAACTTAAGTTAAACACTACTCTTTTTAATTAATAATATGACATTTAGAGAAATTTACTCTAAAAATTGGGGGTGGTTGGGAGGGTTTAATCTGTCACTCCTTTCAATCGAGTTAATTAATAAGAATAGTCATGCGAATGTGATATTTTAGTGTTTGATGTGATTTTCTTGATATCGATGGGATTTGAATTATTAAACTCTTGATAGTGTCTAAAATGGGGTCAGGTTGTCTTTGTCATAATAATAATTAATTAGGTTTAGAGAGGACAATTATGAGGATTACATCTTGCATTAGGGTTTAATTAGTTGAGATGGGCCACAGAAATATAACAGGGATGGGCCCATTTACACATCTAGTTATAATTGTTCGTGCCAAGAGTTTGGACTGTTTCGTATGATGGCATAGAAGTCCATAAAAAGGTCCATATTTGGAAACGCCAATGGGCCAAAATACTTGGTAACGACCTATTGAAATATCTCAATTTTTCCTAAGAGTTTTTCAATCATCGCTACTTCCATGTTAATCGTTATGGTAAATACTTAAATCTGAAGTATCTATGATTTCATGTGGCAACTTTCATGTTAATCGTCCTATATTTTCACTGTACAATATTTACAAAATGGTAAATGAATCCCGAGTTATCAATCTAACACTACCAAACATGATATGATAGTAACAAGTAACATTCCTACTATTTTCAGCTAATTAAAGTAGAATAATATTACTTGTACATAATAAGGTTATATAATGATTTACGTACAGATGAAGTGTGGGAAAGAGAGTGGAGTATTTTCTTTTATTTGATTGATTGAAAAAATTCAAATCCAATCATATTTACACATATACAAGTAACACAACCGATTAAAGTAGTTTGATTATGGAAAAAGAGATAAAAGAAATGCATTGATGTCTCTCCACCAATGAAATTCTGCCTCCCATTTTTGTCATTTTACATTGTATATTGGATACAAATTTTGGGTATTAGGACGGCACCAAAATAAATTTAGTCCCTATTTAGTTTGGATAAAACGTAGTTTCTTAATAAATTTTAGCCCTTGTTTGATTTAAATAAAAACAAGATTTTTAATAATTTTTTATAAAATTTGATTAAATGTATTTTTAGTAAATTGTGAATCCCATAAAATGTGCAGATAAAATTAATTGTTAACTTTTACTTAAATTTTAATCAATTTTCTAGCTAAACCAAACAGGCGCTTATTAAAAGTGGGTGAAATATGTTGTTGATAAAAGTTGCAGATCCGATAAAATGTGATTAAAAATGAATTTAAAAAAAAAAAAAAAAAAACAAATTTTATGAAATGGGGCAAGAGGCAGATAAGTAAAAATAAAATGCAATGCATTGGAACGTTCACCTGATCAAACAGAAGATGATAAAGAATGAAAATGACTGGGGTATGTGTTACACAATAACACCCAATTCAAGTTGCTGTCGGAGTATACAAAATGTTAAACCCACCTCGTACGTATCATCTAATTAAGGAGTTTTTTTGGCACGCATGCTAAAAAGTCCAAATTGCCCTTACAACAAACTGTCCAGTTATCAATAATATCATCCCTGTAATTTCTACACCAAATCTATTTTCATAGAGAAGCCAAATGTACATAGGGTCAGTTCACAAATCTCTTACAGACCCTATCATGACATGGGTCCCGACCTGATTAAAAATTGGTTCAAATTTTTTCCTACCCCCCCCCTCTCCTTTGTGGGTGATCTATGGGGCTTCACAGAAGCCCCGCTCGGTAAGGGTAGCATTACTCATTTTCATATCCATTAGTAACAAATTCAGCCAATCCAAAATATAATGCCGGAGAAATTGACTACAAATTACACATGAAAGAAGAAAGAATCTCAAGTTAGCACAGCAAAATGGTAAAATACAAATACACAGATACAAGAAGCCAAGTAGGAATCCCAAATTGCACCCTATCAATGTCCCCAAGTTTCTCATATAAAAGCTCAGAAATCAGGCAAAATAACCTGTCACAAGATCCATTGCATCCACGATGTCAAAGAAAATGGCCCCTGACGTAGCTGCAGATATTGCCTCGAGCGAATCACTCTCTTTTGCTGGCCTTGTGTGCATTCAAGACCAACACCCACCAAATCAATTGAGGAAATCACTTCCAATACCTCTTCTAATACCGGCTGCCAAAATGCAGAAGAATGAACCCGACTTTGAATTTGGGCACGCTAAGTCGAGCTCAGAACTTGGGAATTTAATCGATGACTTTTCGACTGATAAGTTGTTTTCTGATGGTCAGGTTCTGCCACAGCTGGAAGTCCATGCAAATCAATCTCAAGTTTCAAACTGCATAGACTTAGAAGCTACTTTGTCACCAATTCGAAGCCATAGGAGATCAGATGTAAACCAGTCCAAGTTCAGAAATTCTGGTAAGAAACAAATTATGGAAGTAAAATATAAAACAAATGAGAAGCGCCCCTCGAGACAATCATTTGGCCAAAGGTTTTTCCAGTCATTTGCCACCCCGTGCAGAGACTGCCGCGCTGTTCAACCAGCACAATCTATGAAAGAACATGCATTGCAATGAGGAAATATACAATGATTCCATGCCTTCGTTTCAATTTTTTGTATTGATTATGCACTCTCTTAATACTTTTACCTTTTAAATTTTTTTTAAGCATAGTCTATAGAGATAAAAGTTCACCTGCAGTTCATTTCAGCTTGAATTTCTACAAAGGAACTTCATTACTCGAATAACTGAATGTCAGAACCATATGATCCATCAAAATATAAGCTGTTAGTTTTGATGTATCAATTTTGATTTACAACTGAAAATCAATATGAGCAGAGTCAAAACTCCCTTTCTTTGGGCAGAGGTAAGCTACTACAGAACTAAATCAGCTTATATGTCTAGATATATACTTCTGTTGGGTACTCCAAAAGCATTGGAATGAATGGCAAGAAAAGTAGACATGTCTTTATTTTAAATGTCTACACATTATATTTGTTACGATTAGTCGCTATCCCATATTACCTAGAGCAAAAATAGCATGAAAAGGGAAAATTGAAAGCAAGAATACATAATTTATAGTGGTTCATTCTCAATCGAGAGCTAGGTCCACTAAATGCTGCACATCCAATAGTATTTAATCACCTTAAGATTTATGCTAAATAACAAGGATACTTCCTGATACGTTAAAAACGAAAACTATGAATCTGAGTGTTGCGGAAATAGATCTCATAGGACTCTAAAGAGGTACTCTTATTCAATTACAGCATTTCTCAACATACCAAAATTCAAGTTTATATAGGGCTGATGAGCAAGGTTAGACTAGGAGATTTTGACATTAATCTTAGAAGCTTGATTGCACTTTCCATAAGCAATCTTATTACAAAATATTTTCCATCAGAAATATTTGCTTGGTTTCCTTCACTTCCGGTCTAACCATTGTCCCAGGTGTTAACTTGGTCAATGCAAACTATGGCGCTTTAACTTAAGCTACCATTTCCTAGCATCCACTTCATCTGTTCTTTACTTTGTTTATTACAGTTATAACTCATTCACTTTGAACTGCTCTCTCTTTTCTTTTTCACCCCAAGGAATAAGCAACTGGAGCAAGCTCTGTTGGGAAAATCGACTGTAGAAAGTATATGATATCCATTTTTAAAAGGAAAAAGAAATAAATCTTGTGCAATCCGATAGTTCCTTTTAAATGAAGCAAAAAGATTGTCATAATTGGTTGGGAAAGAAAAGTTCCCAAAGTCCACGTTGTATAATTTAAAATGACTGGGTAAATGTGTTTAAACAAGAACACTGAATTCATCAAGTTTCTTTCAGAGTACATGAAATTTTAAACCTTGTACATATGATCTACTCAAGGCATTTTTTGGCATGCCTGCTAAAATGACTAAATTGTCCTTGCAACAATCGATTCAGTGACCAATAACCTGTCTTCATCCATGCAATGCAACTAGTTAGGATGCTTAATAAATTCTTACCAAATCTATTTTCATAAAAAAAAAATTGTGAATTATGTCCAATGGCTACTAAACTGACCAATCAAAAATGTAATGCTAGGGAAATTGACTACAAACTACACATGAAAGAAAGAATCTCAAGTTAGCATGGCAAAAAGAGTAAAATACAAATAACACAGATACAACAAGCCATATAGGAAACACAATTGCACCCTCTCAGAATCAGGCAAATTACCTGTCACAAAAATCCATTGCAACCAGGATGTCAAACAAAATGGCCCAGACGTCACTGCAGATATTGCCTTGAGTGAATCACTCTCTTTTGCTGGCCTTGTATGTATACGAGACCAACACCCACCAAATTGATTGAGGAAATCACTTCCAAAACCCCTTCCCAAACCAGCAGCCAAAATGCAGAAAAATGAACCGAGACTGAATTTGGATGCACTAAGTTAAGCTCAACAATTGGGATATTAAGCAACTACTTTTCAGCTGATAAGTCATTTTCTGATGGTCAGGTCCTGCCACAGGTGAAAGTCCAGGTAAATCAATCTCAAGTTTCGAAGCACGTAGATTTAGAAGCTATGTTGTCACCAATTCAAAGCCATAGGAGAAGATCAGATGTAAATCAGTCAAAGTTTAGAAATTCTTCCAGTAGGAAACAAATTACAGAAGTTAAAAGGAAAACAAATGAGAAGCCTCCTCAAGAACAATCATTTAGCCAAAGGTTTTTTCAGTCAACCGAGACCATCCATGAAGAACATGCATTGCAAAGAGGAAATATACAATGATTCCATGTTTTATTTCAATTCTTTGTATTGATTCTGCGCTTACATATCACCCTTTCACCTTTTTGGTTTTTAATATAAGCATAGTCTACAGAGGAGTTCACCTGCAGTTGAATTCAGCTTGAGTTTCTTCATAGAAAGTTGATTACTCGAATAACTGAATGTTCTGGATTTACAACTGCAAATCAACAAGAGCTTAGTCAAAATTCCCTATCTTTTTCTGCAAAGTAAGCTACCACAGAACTTATAAACCAGCTTATATGTCTAAATATATAATTATTTTGGGTACCCCCAAAAACATTGTAATAATGGACAAAAAAAGGTAGATGTATTTTTGTTGTAAATACTTTTTTACACTTGATATTTTTTATGATTAATCGCTAATCCCATATGACCAGGAGCAAAAATAACACCAAATAGAGAAAACCCAAAGCAAGCAAAAAACACATAATTTATAGTGGTCAATTCTCAATAGAGAGCTACATCCACTAAATGCTAGTCATCCAAGAGTATTTAATCATGTTAAGATAAATGCTTAATAACAAGGATACTTCCTGATAGATTAAAAGGGAAATCTATGACTCTTATTGTAGTAAATAGACATAATACAACTCTTGAGAGGTACGCTTATTCAATTACAGTGTTTCTCCACATACCAAAAAACAAATTTATATGGGGATTAAGAGCAAATTCAAAATCAAAGATTTTGACATGAATCTTATCAGAAGCTTGATTGCAGTTTCCATAATAATCTTGTAACAAATATTTTCCGTTGGAACATTTAGATGGTTTCCTTCATTTTGTCGGAGTTAAAGTATTACTGGTCTAACCATTGTTTTAAAGTGTATAACCTGGTTAATGCTAACTAGGGAGCCTCAACTTAACCTAGCTTTTTCTGTCCACTTCATTTGGCCTTTACTTTCGTTATAACAGACAAGTAAATCACTTTGAACTGGTCTCTATTTTCTTTTTCACCCCAAGGAATAAGCAGCTGCATCAAGCTCTGTCAGGAAAATCAATAAAAAAATGCCAAACAAATATGATATCATTTTTGAAAAGGAAAAGAAATAAAGCTTGTACAATATGATAATTCCTTTCAAATGGAGCAAGAAGATGTCATAATTGGTTGGGAAAGAAAAGTTCCCAAAATCCATGTTGTATCATTTAAAATGACTGGGTAAATGAGTTTAAACGAGAACACCTAGTTCATTAAGTTTCTTTCAGTGTATGAAAACATTAAACATGTACATATCAGCTACTCAAGGCATTTTTTTACATGCATGGTAAAAGGTCTAAATTGCCCTTGCAGCAAACCATTCAGTGATCAGCAATCTATCTTCATCCATGCAATGCAACTAGTTTGGATGCATAATAAATTATGACCAAATAGGTTTTCATAGAAAACACGTGAAATATGTCCATCGGTAACAAATTCAGCAAATCCAAATTGTACTGCAGGGAAGATAAACTACATACTACACATGAAAGAATCTCAAGTTATCACAGTAAAAGGGTTAATTATTTGAATGGTCCAGTAACTATACTACTTAATAAATGAATTTAAAAATATATCTTCATGGTCACTTAACTATGCACCATGTTACTCATCCATCACTCAAGTCGGAAAATCCATTAGGTTCAACAAACGACATCAACGTGAGGGATGGATGGGTAACACACTGCATAAGACATAGGACAATGACCATTGAGATATAATTTCGAGTTTAGTTATTAAGTAGTAACAATTGGTATAGTTCAGTCACCATTCAGATACAATTTTAAGTTCACTTATTAAGTAGTAACAATTTCTTCCCTCAAATCGACCACTATGAAAGAAGAAACCAAAGAAAATGAAGGGAGAAAAGAGTAAACTGAAAATTCAATGCCTATAAATTGAAGAAAAATAAATTTTCCAGAACTGGGCATCACAGATTTCTGCAGAAGATTGAGTTTTGCCCGGTGGCTATCTCGTTTTTCTACAAATTAATATTTTTTGTTAGTGGTGATTGAGATTTCTGCAAAAGATTATATATTTATATATTTTTTTAACTTTAGGATCAAAGGTTTCTCCAAAGATAGGATTATTTGTTCACTTTGGAACGAAATTAGACTGTGAAATTTGACAAGTGAGATTTCTGCGAAGGATTGGATATTTGAAAGTGGCTCCAAACGGAAAAATTGATCTTTTGCAGAAATATGTGTGTTCAATTCTGAAAAGTTATATTTTTCTTTTATTTATAGGCCTTTGATTTTGGTTTCCTCTTTTTTCCCTTCATTTTCTTTGGTTTCTTCGTTCACAGAGGTCGATCTGAGAGAAAAAAATTGTTGCTATTTAGCCCCCGTTTGACACCCATTAATTTCTCTTTCTCATTCTTATTCTCATTCTCATTTTTCATTTCAACCACACATTCTCCTAATAAAATAATATTACACACAAATCAAAAACTTTTCATCACTTTTCCACCACACATTTCTTACATCAATCACTATTCCAAAAATTATT